>JAVYIG010004577.1:0-157866 GCA_035222895.1 Strongylocentrotus droebachiensis | reverse complement strand
CTCAGCAATTACCAGGTACCCATTTTCGCCTGGCTCGGGAGTGGCAAATGTGGATTTATGTCTTGCCAAGGGACGTTAGTGCCTTCCTGAGATTCGAACCCTCACACTTGGATTGAGAGTCGTGTGAATGAACCACTATACCACGACACCTCTACCTTTCTAATAAACACAAGGACCATAGAAGAAAGCACAACAAGGGAGGAGAGCAGGAAACAAAGGGAATACTGTCGACCTCGAATGAGTCTTTGCCGACGGATGTGTGAAGGTAGCGATGATCATTGTCATCTTCAATAACCAGCTTGATCTTGTCATCACCCTGCTTATACAGTGCGTCCCAAAAAAAACTATACACTTTTGAAATGGCTGCCGAATAAAAAAATATATGATTCTGGGGGAAGAGTTTGATATGTATGGAAAGCTCATAAACTCAACTTTCATATGACACCAAAAAGTCTGAAAATAAGTTATGCTGGAGTTAGCACTGGTCACTTTTGTAAAGGGTATGAAAATTAGGTTGCGCAGGAATTGGCCTTCCAATTTTTGAGAGGTAAATCCTTTGAAGCTTACGGAATTGAGGATGATATGACTAATTTATGATCAATTGTGGTGAGTTTGGGTTTGGGTGAAATTTGTGGTTTATGGGATTAACATTTTATGCATGAGTGAACAGGAATTGCATTTGTTATTACCGTAGACTCAGTGGTGTTTATGGGAGTCAGGACGGGGTGATGGTACATTGTGCAGGGGAGGTGAAATGTAGGGTAGGACTTTGTTGGGGAGATGAAGAGGACATGACATGCCCCTCCCCCTCTCTTTCTCTCTCTCTCTCTCTCTCTCTCCCTGTTTAGGTGTGCTTGTGCATATCTTGATAATTCATTAGACAATCAACATTCAGCTAACAATGTACGGTATCAGTCAATCGGTCAATCAATTAATCAATCAAGCATTCAATCACCATTCAGTATTTCAATCAATTTAATCATTCAATAAATCAATCATAAATAATCAATAACTCAATCAATCACTCAATCTATCAACCAACCAACCAGTCATTTTAGCACTTGAGTTTCTGTAAATGCTAAATGGGTAAAACCTGAAGAATAAGTAGCCAACATCTGTGATATTCCTTTTTTCAACAAACCGTATTTGAATAATCAATTTACATAATCCCCAGCTGGTTTTTAGGTAAATCAATGAGATGTTCAAGTAATCCTACAATAACTGAAATGTGGGGTGAAGGTTTTTATTCAAAGCCACAGATGTAAAAAATAAGAGTGTGTAAGATGGAAATTACAACATGTACCATCACCCCATCCTGACTCCCATGAACACACCACTGAGTCTACCGGAGAAAGTTACAATGCTACAATAAAAAATGAAATTCCTGTTCACTCATGCATAAAAGTTTGGTTTGATAAACCATGTAATTCACTCAGCAAATCACGAATGTATCATATCACCCTCGATTTTATGAGCACCAAAGGATTTACCTCTCACAAATTGGAAGGCTAATTCCTGCGCAACCTAATTTTCATACACTTTACAAAAGTGACCAGTGCTCACCCAAGCATGAATTATTTTCGGACTTTTTGGTGTCATATGAAAGTTGAGTATATATGAGCTTTCCATACATATAAAACTTTCCCCCAGAATTATATTTTTTTATTCAGCAGCCATTTCAAAAGTGTATAGTTTTTTTGGGACGCACTGTAGAGATATGCTGCGATTGATAGGACCATTTCGGGACAGAATAAAACAGATACGAGAAAAGGGTGCTCCGAAATTGTTTTTTATTTCGTAAAAGTATAGTGTCAGGGTAACGGTTGCAATTAGGTTTTAGTTTAGGATTAAGTTAGGGTTAGTTATAATCTTTGATCCAGGTTTGAAGTTAGGGTTGAGTTAGTGTAGGAAATCGCAGTGGAGCAAATCTCGCAGGAGCGAGTGTCGTGGAACCAGTTAACCGAGAAGAGAGCGTTAGATGATACAGTTTGGATTGTACTTTTCAGTGTAGGGTGTAAAGACCCTACATCATGTATTTATCCTCTTGTTTGAGTCGATCTAGAAATGACTCGGAAAGCAAGATAATTACAAAAGTAATAATAATATTCTTCTTTTATATATCGCTTAATACATAAACGATGTGTCTAAGCGCTTTACAGATATGTTATTACCCCGGTCATCGGTCCTACGCATAGATATTGCTTTTAGAGTCATTACGTTTTATTAGACCAACGTAGCTATAAATGAAAAGTGTTATTGCTGCCAATTTGAAGAACGACATGTGATCAATTCAGCCCTTAAAATAAATAATGTCCTGATTGGTTTAGGAAAGTTAGAGATGGCGACTGTGTGCAATAAATATTTGTATCATCATAGTCTTAGGAGATAGATTAGAGTCACGAAGCCTGATTGGACGAGTACTAGCTAATGGTGAAAATGATAACAATGTTTTCTAAAAATCATTTTATCTCAAAGTGGCCGGAATCCACTTACTTTATCATCAATTTTCAATCTTTCAACTCGAACTTTTGTAAATGCTACACGTCGATCAGAAGCTAAGCTGATTCTTATAGTTATATCCCAAACAATCAATAAATCGATATACAAAATTGAGAATATGAAAATTAAGTAGCTTTTATTGGCTTTAAAATATAATATGATCTCATTTGTAAAGGCCTGATTTTTTTAATCGCGATATACTAAAAGTACACTAAAATGAATAATGCTTTATATCGTACTTGAATGCTCGATACAACAAATTGAGTCGCGGCGGATTATAAATGTAGCGGTTGTTAGGTCTTAATGTAGCTAAATATAAAGAATTGCAAATATCCAAGAGCTGGTCTCAACGAATTTTCATCATTAGTAGGCCTATTTAATAACTAGTAAAAGTCATACGAGTGTTAATTACAACAAATATTGTAATATGGACAGGCACAATGGCATGTGTAATAGTTTCTACGTTATTTATAATTATTGTAAATACGATATTTATTGAATTAATTTTGGATAATAACAAATTCTTCATTCCACCATTGTGCTTCCAATATATGTAACTACAGTTTCTAAAATGTTCATGATGCACTTTTATCAAAGAAAACTTTTCATATAGCCTATAACAGCAAGGTCATTATTGTACAGCGTATTCTGTTTTTTTTTTTTTATATTAATTGTATTTGATGTTTATTCATGTCTGTATTGAAGGGCTGGCCTGATATGCTTTTATCTATGTGAAGTGGACATGTATAGTATATTATATATTAAATTGCTGGTCGGTTTGTGAATATGAAAAATAAGTGAGTCGTTGTATTTTTATTTTGCATTGTGATTTCGTTGATTTAGACTATGAATTCTCATTCATGATTTTTGGTCCCAAATACGATAACAGATAATGCAAATTTGAAACAATATACCTCATGCATACTAATAGTTATTCTGTCTTCTCCCACATTCATTTCGATAAAAAATTCTTCTTAAAGTTCTGTGCTATCTTTCTCTCTCTCTCTCTCTCATCTCTCTCATCTGTATCTGTCTCTCTCTGTCTGTCTCTCTCTCTCTCTCTCTCTCTCTCTCATCTCTCTCATCTCTCTCTCTCTCTCTCTCTCTCTCACCTTTTAAAAAAAAAATACAATTTCCGTGCTCTACTTTGCTCTTTTCCTTCTTTTTTTTAAAATAAGAGTTGTTGCAAAGATACCATATCCTTGAACGATCAAAATTTCTTTCACTCAATAAAAAGATTCTCTACGTAGATCAAAGTCAATCAGTAGGCCTAGAATAATTTCATATAATACTTTATCACCATGAAATACCGGTACACTTATATAATAAAACACAATTCCAATCGTAATTCAAAAATCAATAAGATATAATAATCGGCAAATCTATTTTAAAAATATATAAATAATTAGGCCTATCTGCTACATTACTGAACCAAGATTTTCATAATATTTACAATTCTTACAATTACAGGTTTATTATACAATAGGCCTAATACACGTTTGCGAGTGCATTAGTGAATATGCCACTGTACGCAGGTTAAGAAGTCAGGATAATTCTTACGAGACTTGTCGAGTTTATTGTCCGTCTCATTGTGACTTAACCAAGTGCAGTGCATATCACTAATGCACGAGCTAAACACATGTATTATTTGTTTTATAAGATGGGTCTACAATATGCTGAGTATAAAGTTAAGAAATTGCATACATGGTATAAATGAATGCACTCACACGTGATCCATGTCGACGCTTCTCATTGGCTACATTCTTGAACCCATCTTATAATGATTAATAACACACTTTACATGATGTTCCAGTCTCTTTTATAATATTTGCAAACCCTATAATACTAGTGATTCATTTAGTCAAATTAATATATTCTGCCTTATATACATGTACATGCGCAGTTGATAAAGGATACAATATATATGAACCATTTAGACTGATTCGTCAGTTCGTGTGACTGCCGACCAATCATTTATTTGTGACGTGTTGTATCCACATATGTAATAATGTAATTTATTTTTAAATGAAAAAAAAGAGGAATAAGATGGTGGGTCTTAGTTTCGAAGATTTGTTTAAATTTCTATTTCTTTTGAAATAACCGGGTCTGGAGGAAAGACTACGCTCTATACCCATGTTATTCCACAGGAATGAGATGGTGAGGTCTTAGTTTGAAGATTTTTTTTTTTTTTTTAAATAACCGAGTCTGAAGTAAAGACTACGCTCTAATCCCATGCTTTATTACCGGGTCGCGTTATTTTTTTATGCGGCACAGATTGGGGCTTTTTTTAAAAAGGGGTCTTGATTTACAGACTAATACTGGTCGTGTGCGTACTTAGACAGTATAAGTAGTAGAGGTCTGTTTTTAATAGTGTTACATGTAATCCACTACCGCATGGAAAATCATTACATCAACAATTAAAATCAAATTGGAAATCTGAAGAGGAGGCAGCACGTCAATAAGGAGAACATCACAATAATTAGTCAATAAAACTTAACTAACTTAAACGAAGAGGAATGTTATCTAAACACATAGTTCGCGATGGATATACAAACTTCTTCGCAGCGCTAATGCGCTAGCGAACATGACTACCGGTAGTCTCACGTACGTGCAGACACTATTCAGAAGGGAAAGAACGTACTTCCCATAGGTTTAACACGCGGCATGCCCCAATCTGTGCCGCATAAAAAAATAACGCTACCGGGTCTTAATTTGAAAGATGGAAGGGTCTTAGTTTAAAAGGTTTTTTTTTTTTTTTTTTTTTTTTTTTTTTTTTAAACTTTTGAATAACCGGGTCTGGAGGAAAGACTACGCTCGATTTTCATGTCATTCCACAGGAAAAGGATTATGGGGTCTTAGTTTTGAAGATTTTTTAAATTTTTGAAATAACCGGGTCTGGAGTAAAGACTGCGCGCTATACCCATGCTTTATTACAGGGTTTTAGTTTTAAACAAATTCGACAAAATATCCCTTCAAATTTATTACATTTGTGGGTAAAGTCATTATTACATTTGTGGGTGATTCAAAATTATTACATTTGTGGGTAAAGTGGTTATTACATTTGTGGGTGAAATTATTACGTTTGTGGGTAAAGTGTTATTACATTTGTGGGTGTTATTACATTTGTGGGTAAAGTGTTATTACATTTGTGGGCGTTATTACATTTGTGGGTGTAACAACCCCCCCCCCCCCCCCCCCCCCCCCCCCCCCCCCCCCCCCCGAGCGACTTTTCGGCCGGCGCGATTTTAGAGCAAAATAATAAAGCTGAGTCGTTGCGAAATTTTGGGCCCGATTTCAACCCCCCCCCCCCCCCCCCTTGAAAAAATCCTGCGTACGCCGCTGCATATGAATGATTATGAGACTGCATCTTGTTTTGTATTGAAAATAGGTCATCATAATATAACATATATTACATTTTTCATTCGGGAACAATATCACATTTCATTTCCCTTGTGGAGTTATATTTTTGTCCCGGAATACTATATTTTTTCTCAGCGCTACGCGCTTTGGAAAAACATAATGTCCCTGGACAAAAATATAACTCCCTCGAGGATCTCAAATGTTATATTGCCCCTCTAGGCAGTCAATATCTGTATACTTTTCGATTTGCACGACGAGAACGTGGACTGTAACGTGTGACATCCTTTTGCCTTAAAGGGAAGTCACACGTCCACGTCCACGCAAATCGGAAAGTCCCTAATATAATGTCTATGCGGCATCAGCTAAAGAGGCACTAGTTTTCACTATCACTATGACTGTCAAGATATGCTGTCTATCATTTGTCATGTGACGTCATTTAGACCAATCGTGTTGCAAGTTCCTTGGTATGTGGTATATAACATACATTATACATTACTATATAATAACTTATAATCTACCAATCAACACCACCAATCACTACTACACAAAGGATTGTCAGTAAATAAAATGTCTACCTACTAGTTACAATATTTAAAATATATATAGAACGTCTGTTGAGAGTCAGGACGGCATTCATGTTGTGCTAAATGATTAGGAGTTCATGCCCTTCTGGCTCTCAACAGACGCTGAGGACGATGTGCTTCTTATTCAAAGATCTTTCAACAGCTCCCATAAATCTGTCTTTCTGGTCAGATCATGCAGAGACCATGCAGAGACCTGGGGGTGTTTCACAAAGATCATAAGTTGAACTTATCTCTAAGTTGGACTTAACAATTATGGAAAGCCGTTAGCATCTATGAAAATATTTTGTACAGGTTATTTTAAAAGGCATAAAATGTTGATTCAAATCATTCATATTTTCTATTATCAAGGACATTTCATGTTCTTGATGTGGAATTAATAAAAAGTCTAAAATACTAGATTTTCTTGCCTTTGATATATATTTCTTAAGGCTACTAAGGAGACTTGGACCTGGAAAGGTTTAGGCTTGCGGGCAAGGTCCAAGAGAACATATATCTGTCTCTCTAGTCAGACCATGCAGAGATCTGGACCTGGAAAGGTTTAGGCTTGCGGGCCAGTTCCAAGAGACCATCCATCGGGAGTGGGTCGGCACCAGGAGGGAGAGAGAACTTGATCTGCTGAACGATCATGGTGAAGAAAAGAAACAGCTCCATCTTCGCCAGCTGGTCTCCCATGCACATGCGTTTTCCTTGAAAGAAAAAAAAAAGAATGCATGTTCATTGAACAATTTACTACCATTAACTGACTACATTGGTGTCAATTCCAGGAACAGGAGCACCCCCTTAAAAACCTTGAATGAACTAAATATACAATATTGATCGTTATATCCCATGAATGTGTTTGCCCCCTCCCAACTCTACAGACCGATCGACGCCCCTCGCAAAATGCAATTAACAACACAAACAATAATTAAACAAGTAAATATATAGAAGCGATGCCTATCCATTAGAGGCTATCCTCTTTCAGTGACCCATTTCAGGTTGGAATCTTCAAACAATGTTAAAGCCTCTCTCGCCCATTCATGACCCTAACAAATTAGCGTAGTCCCTCCCTCAATAATTTGGTGATAATAAAAAGAGGAAGGAATAGAAAGGAAAACAAAGTCAGAAGGGAGAGGGGCATGAAAATGACCCCCTTTAATACGCTTCCACTAATTACTGGTCTTTTTCATAGTTGTTTCATCCACCATGGAAGAATGATGACCCCCAATGATGCCGATGCCCTAGCCCCTTCAATGTCTGGACCTAGGATACGCCACTCATCTCAAATGCAAGCTCTTCCAACATGTTGAGATAATAAGAATATTTACATTCGTATAGCTCATAATACTACTAAGACCAAGCCCCATGGAATTTTTTAAGCGCAAAGGGACATACTTTGTAATGTGTTATGCGCTATTTAAAAATGGGTTATTATTATTATTATTATCCCAGTAACTGGATTCAATTGCTATCCGCACATGAGTGTTTTAACACCCGACTATGAGATTGGTGAGTAGGTAAAAATGAATCACACTTACCAGCAGAGAAGGGTAAAAAACTCTCGGGTTGTTTGACGAGGGTGCCATCATCATTCAAGAACCTGTCAGGGTTGAACTGCTTGGGATCTTTCCACACGTCCTGGTCATGGTGAAGAGACCTGTCGAGAAGTCATATGTTCATAGAATGAGGTGCTCGTGGACCTTGGGGAGTGTTTCACATAGACTAAGATCGACTTTTAGTTGGACTTAACTATGGCAGGCCGTTCATGCCACTGTTTGCTCTCACCATCATGATCTTTAGATAATATTTTTTCCTTCAATAATGAATTATTTAAAAAATGTTGATTCTGTGGATTTGTGACCATGATTTGTAAGTCCCTTGAGAGATCAATGCCATTAAATGATGAGAGGAAACAGTGGCATGAACGGCCTACCGTAGTTAAGTCCAACTTAAAGTCGATCTTAGTCTTTATGAAACACTCCCAGTACAAATAAATTGTTTTAATTCGTCATACCATTTCCATAATACCTCAGTCACTCAAACGACCGGCAACCAAGACCAACAACAGACCGAAAACAGACCGACCAAGAAAAGAAAAGGACCACAAAATGGCCAAACATTTGATTTGGCTGGACGGGGGTGTCATGGCGGCGTATCGTACGAATCCCTGCCCAGCCGGCTCGCATGTAGCCAGCGGCCTGTTGATTGGTTAAGCACCCATGTGCTTCGACCAATAGGCCTTGTCCGTTATTGTTCTAATTATTTGTCACGAGACTCACGACCACGCCCGATTCTCTCACCATAGGTTGATGAGCAAAGTTGTTCCTTTGGGTATCTTGTGTCCGCAAAGAACGGCATCTCTGGATGACTCCCGCGGTATCAGGGGTACTACGGTGGCCAGGCGTTGGACCTCTAACAGGGCTGCTTGGGTGTAGGTTAGACCAGAGCGATGCGACATTGAGACCTCTTTGTCGCCGATTTCCTGTCAGAGAGGAAAAAAGACAGGATTGGAAGACAAACTTGAGGGAGAGGTTGAAGAAGACAGATTGAGAGAGCAGTGCTGTGATTTAGTTGAAACAGGTACATCTGATTTCATGAAATATTTATGTGGATCACATCAGTGTTGTAATCGAGACCCTCGTCGAGAGTCCTCATCGAGAATGAGAACGGGATCTCACTTCTGAGAGCGAAACGAGACCGAGATCTCCCCCCACCCCCTTGGGCATAAGCATGCTATGTAATCAAAATATATCTGTGGAATAATCGAAAAGGGATACTATTGAAAACCTTCCATTAACTCTTCCCCACCGCCTAATGAAATTGTTGTCATTGATTATAGGCCTATACACGCAACTTGAAATAAAGAGAACTTGAAAGGTAATATTTGCCAAATACAATATTATTTATTGAATATTGAAACCTTTGGTAAGACTTCCACAATACGATGCAGGGTTTAAAGAGGACACAACTGGTCTGTACCCCCATTTTTAAATCCAATTAGGATTTTTCAAAACCAATTGCGTGATAAAGATACCTCCTTTTGTATTAAAATTATGCACAACAAAATTGTTTTCTCCATTCATTGTTCGTTTTGTTTTTCCACATTATGCCCAGATCCCTTATCATCCAACTTTTAATATAATTCTAGTAAACCAACTAACATTTATGATCTCGTCATGGATTTTCTGCTGGATCTCTGGGTGACTGACGAGGTAGACGACCGCCCATGTCAGGGTAGTCGATACAGTGTCGGTTCCAGCCAAGTACAGGTCAACCAGAACTAAGTCCAGGGCTTCCAGTGAATAGCCCTCTGGGTCCGTACGACGGTGGATAAGGTAGGCGGTCAAGAAATCGCTGGCCTCCAGTTCGCCTAGTCGTTCAAGACGATAAGGATGATCAAATATTTATTTGAAAATCAGACACACACACACACAAAATTCCTTCAACAATAAAACAAGAAAAATGAACAAAACAGAACAAGAATTTCACTACAATGGATACATTTTGTTGATGAGTAATGGTTTAATGCTGGAACATCACATATTAAGCTATCTTAATGGGGGCGGACCAAAATATTTTGTTGGTCTGTTCACCAGTTCATCTTTAAATCAAAAGAGAAATTGTTTCCAGCTTTAACATAGCCAAGACTAAATCCATGTCGTACTTTTTAAGTATAGCTATGTGTTTGTTCTAATGTAATGCGACAAAATCTATATCATCAAGAAAAAACAAAGACATATGTACAGTACATCAACATAAGCAGATCATGATCTAAGGGCCACAACGGCTGCCCACCCCCATTGAGAGACAGAAAGAAGATTCCGGAGGAAAAAATAACAACTCTTGATATGTGTTTTACCCTAGTTTGGAAAATAAACCTATATTAATACAGTCAAACCTGTCTACAGCGACCGCCCAAGAGAAACACAAAAAGTGGTCTTTGCAGACAGGTGGTCTTTGTAGACAGGTTCCTTCAGTACATGTTTCAATGAGAAACCATTTTCAAGGGAAACAAAAAAAATGTGCTTGTTGTAGAAAGGTGGTCTTTGTAGACAGGTGGTCACTAAGGCAGGTTTGACTGTATTTACAATACTATGAACAAAAGTAGAAGAGTCATCAAAATAATGTCGATTACAAAATTGTATCTAAATTAATCGGCAAGATCTAAAGTTCATACCTTTACAGGCATCAATTCTGTCCTCTCGAATTTTGATCTCCTGGTGGAAAAAGGACTCGATGTGTGCCCATGAATCATAGAGCTTCCTCCATTTCGAGTCAGCGTATTTCACCACGGGCCAGAGGGAAGGGAAGAGAGCTAGCACTGCTCCCTCGTCACCCACCATGAGGTTCTGTACATGCCTCACCAGTTCGTCCCCGCTCTCGGAGCCGTGGTCGACCCGACGATCGAACACCAGTTTGTTGATGACGTTGGAGGAGGTGACACCGAAAGCGACGCTCGGATCCAGTGCTGACCCTACTTTGGTCTACAGGTTAAAGAGGGAAATTAAATAAAGGGAATGGTATTAGTCGGCATTTACCACCCCATACCCAAGAGATGATTGGGAGTTTTAATTAATTAATCTTGATTAATTTTAGGAAATAGTTGGAAATTAATATTACTTAAAATCATGACTTCAAAATCTAATCAGATTGTCTTTCTACACTGTAAAAAAATAATAGTCGAAATAACTCAATAAAATTGAGGAAAAGAATTGCCTTATTTTTATTAAGTAAATATTACCTACGGCATCTTAAGTAGAATTTACTTATTTTGCTGAATAAATTTTTACTCAGTTAAATCGAGTTACATTAACGTAAATAATTTAAGTATTGTAATCATTTTAGATAATTAAAAAAAAGCTATGATAGGATTACATATTGCACGATTTGGTACCCATCTAATCTAACAAGTAACATCCACTAATCATTCACTACTTCAATTTAAGATTTAACCGTATATATATATCTACCACCATCACAAACTATTACATACGCTTCAATTCGACACATATTGAAAGGCTCCAAATTTTATATATACTTGATCGTAGCATCTTAAAAGGAAAATTGGTTGACAATTTCCTGAAATATCAAGTTTTGATTTGTTTTGAACTGGGTAAGAATTAAAAATTGTCTTGTCTTTGCTTAGCCATGTTAAATGAATTAGTAAATGTTTTAAAGTCCTTAAATTTTCATTCAACCACAAAAAAGAATTGTTTTATTTAAAAAAGAGTTTAATTTGGTCTTAATGAATATTCATAAATTATGTAAATATTTCTATTACGCACTGCATCGGTCCTTTCTTTAAAAAGATAAGAATAATCAACATAAATTGTTTGAGTAATACGTATAATTTCTGATTTTGAGTTAAAATTACTAAATTAATACAAGCTGAAATTACTTAAAGTTCTTATGTATTTGATTTTACTTAAATATTCCACGTATGTTCTACTAAATTGAAAGTTTGAGTTAGCAAGACTTAAATTTAGTGCGTAAGTGGCAAAACTAATGTTTTCAAGTAAATTCTACATGGAAAAAATACGTAAAAATTACCAATGAACAAATTCTTTTTTACAGTGTATGGATGGTGATACATTACTATCACCTAGTTGAGCCTTATATCTCTATGGTTCTTGATATATCGCGATTACAATTAAGGCCAATAAAAAAAGGAATGGGTATGTTCTGAATTTGTATGCGTTCTTGATTGCATTTCTTGGTCGTTATCATTATGCCAAGCTTTTTAACTAAGTAACAGAGATGTTTGGTCCTGCACGTGGAAGCTTTTCATTTATTCTTAAAACGCAAACGTGATAATTACTTTCATGTCAGACTTTTATATCAGACACACATCGATGATTTGAAATATTGGCACGCACTAACTTAAGAATAAACTCCCGATTGCACTGAACTATACTAATTACTGGTCGTTTGTTAATATAATCCCAAACGTAACAAGCTATACGGTAATGCATTTCTTACCGAAGAGTTAATTGATAGGTTTTTTGTGCAGCTTATCACTTTTTAATATGAACAAAGTAGAAGAGTTAGGCTAATAAGGATTCGAAGCTTTTATTAATTCTTAAAATTCTCTTTAAAAAGAGCCTGTTAATTTTACACACACGTGGACATTGATGGGTTTGTGCTTTGATTATTTAATTTCAAGGAAGAGGGAGTGAATTGTGGGCAGTCTTTGATTGTGAAGGTCCTGCAAAACTACTACTCAGGAAATAAATACTTTTTTGAGTAGATGATTTTCTTTTATTAATTTTAGGGAATAATATATATATATATATATATATATATATATTTTTTTTTTTTTTTTTTTTTTTTGGGGGGGGGGGGGGGGGTCGTTACGTTTTTTTTCTGTTTTTTTTAAATATTATTATTTGTTGCATATACTCATATATGTCTTTTTACTTTCTTGATTCTTTTTTCTTTGGGTTGGAGTGCTGTGAGGGTTTTTTCATCAAAGGAAGTTGTTGCCAACAAAGATTGAAATACCTTATTATAGCTACTTTACCAAGGGGGTTAAAGGGATTCAGACCTTTTCCATAATTATTAAACGTGTTTTCATATAAGTTCCGTACACTTAATGAAAAAGGAATAAGAGATAAACACAAACGAAAAATAATATTAAATTGGTGAACGACCAAATCAGCTGAATAGTATGTTAACAAGAAACATATAGTACTCCATATATATAGGTCAATGGCAATTAGAGAGGGGTGGGAAATATATTTTCAGTCACGGTACTAACCACGGAAGAGGAGTTCTTGTGTTAATAGATATATAGTAAGTTAAATATTGATATTTGTTATACTTATATCAGAGAATTTAGTACAGATTACATCCAAATGTGACATTATTCCCTCTGTAGCCCCTGACCATTCAGCGGTTAATCTGGTTTTTCCATAATAGGTCATCGACAAAGAGCTTCCATTTCTATGCTTGTGCTTGTACTTATGGGTTTTTAGCTCCTCCAAAATCACAGAAAATCATTGCAATCTCTGATGATTTTTCCATTATATCCTTCTTAGGATATTGGTGAGATACTTGTTGTATTGTTTGAGGCTTGATTTTTGCCAATACTGCCTAGGAAAGGTGATATTTTATGCAGGAAAACAGCTTCCTACATAGGATTTTGAGGAAGAGCTTCACTGTGGTCCTACCTGTTGGAATACTGGTAAGGTTGAAATACAAAAATCACACATACCTGCAGTGCATATTGGATTATCAGGATCAACAAATTGAGGATCATCAAACGATTTTACCTGAACATCATTTTTGAGAGCTGCATTCTGATTTTTCCTCACCCTTTTTGGTTGGAATATTTGTTGTGAATTTTGTACTTCTTGACTGTGATTGTGAGTATGAAATCAGACTCAGTGTAGTCTTAGATCTACTCTCAAACTTTATTCGATTTGATTTTGAATTTCGAAGTCTAACCCACGAAGGCATTTACAATTGGCTTAGTGCACAAGGATTATAATTGCATAGACAGCTGGCTGAACCATTGTTTTGGATATAATAATTTCCCTGCTGAATCATGAATAGTAACGGAAAGAATCTTTTCGAAGGAAAAGGAGCAAGCTGTCGTCCAAAAGGCAAAAAGAATAGACAACAAGCCATTGAGATTCAACATCCACATAGGAGTATGGACAAAAATGATAGCCATCCCATGGCAAGGACAATACAGACGAGAGGTGCTAACAAAATATTACTGTAGCTCCCAGCCTATCACAAGCAGTGGATGTTGATAGGAACAATGAAGGAGAGGGATACTGGGTGTGTAAGATGTGCGATGAGGAATTTGGTGACCGAGATGACAAGTTTGTTGTATGCGGGAGATGTGAGGAACCATACTGTATCGAATGTCTTGGAATGAGTGCAGATCAGTGTAATCTACTATCAGACTCTGCTTTCCACTGGTAATGCCCGAACTGCAAAGCACCAGCACTCCACGCAGTCAGAGATGACTATGACCTTGAGGAGAGGTGCGAAGCCTTTTTTGAAAAACTATCTGGTAGAATGCAAAAGCTGGAAATGGCCATGTCCAAAAAAGCGGATAAAGTAGAAGTCGAAGGGAAAAGAAATAACATAGAACATTTCAGAAGCAGTACAAGTGAACTGACAAAGGAATTAGAGAAGCTCTCTTCAGAAGTTGAGGAACTGAAATCAAATAGAGCTGAAGGAACTGAAGAGGTACATGTAGCAGCTATGTATATCAATGCAATGGAAGATAGAAACAGACGAAAGCAGAACTTAATCATCTTCAGTATTGGAGAAAATGAAGACCCAGATCCCATAAAAAGGAAGGAAACTGATATTGCCAACGTCAGTAAAATCTTTGGAGAGATTTCAAGCACAACCATCGAAATCAATGATTGTAGACGTTTGGGCCAGAGAAAACTAAAGAATGAACAACAAAATCCACGCCTTATGAGAGTATCAGCAAGTGATCAACATCAAAGAGACAATATTCTGAAGTCAGCAAAGAAGCTTAGAGAGAATGATGAAACCAAACACATTACAATCAGGAATGATATGACTCCTACACTCTAAGAAAAAAGGGTGCAAAAAAGGGTGCAAAATAATAGTTTGCACCCTTTACATAAAAATGAACCCTATTGAAGGAAAAGGGGTTAAAAAAAAGGTGCAATATAAGATTTTGCACCCTTCCAACAAAAATGAACCCTATCGACCAAAAAGGGTGCAAAATAAAAATTTGCATAGTGCATGCATATTCATGATTACTTTCCACGTGTTCACATAAAAATACATTTATCATGACTTTGTTAAGCAAATTATGACAATGCACATCAATTTTGTGATTTGTATTTTCCTTCGGCAATCATTAAGCAATATTATTTATTTTTTCTGATCATGTTGCAATAACATTCACGTTTTAGCAATAGATATATTGATTATATGATTACTAACCAAGAAACATCATACATGTTTAATATGTATTTGTGTACGAGCGAATGCCATGAGTATTCTCCGATGACGGGTGCAGGATTGCACCTATAAAAAGGTGCAGGATTGAACCCTAAAGGTGCTGATATTGCATCGGTTTGCACCCCTAAAGGAGCAGGATTGAACCATTAAGGGTACTAACATGTCTCCTAAAAGGTGCAATCTGGCACCCTCCTTTAAGGGTGCAGGATTTAACCCCTAAAGGTGCTGCTATTGTTGCATCGGTTTGCACCCCTAAAGGTGCAGGATTGAACCATAAAGGGTACTAACATGTCCCCTAAATGGTTCAATCTGGCACCCTTTTAGAGGGTGCAGGATTGCACCTTTAAAAAGGGTGCAGGATTTAACCCCTAAAGGTGCTGCTATTGTTGCATCGGTTTGAACCCCTAAAGGTGCATAGTTGCACCATTTTTTCTTAGTGTGTAGAGTAGGAACGGAAGACATCAGACTTAGGAAAGAATGGCAGGCAAAAAAGAAACAGTCTGTCAGTGCTGGAGATACAGAAGCAAAATGGATCAGGAGAGGAGGGAAAGTTGTAAACATTGGAATGTACATTAAAAAACAAGGCAAGACAGGGAGAGGGGCAGTGCAGGGCCAGGAGATATCCCACATTCAGGCCCATGGTACTGTCAATCCATAGAAGTACATGGAAAAGGAATGAGACATTTTTACTCTGCACCCGTACAAGCACTTCATGTAGCAACTGTTATTGCACCAACAAGCACAGAGACACCTGTACACGCCATCAGCAATTGTACAGTATAATTTACACATGTTGCAAACAGTATCTCTACTGAAGTTGTGGAAAATTCAGAAGGAAAGTGTAGTGATGTCAGTACTGAAACAGAGAGCAACTCTTTTGATGTTGGGAATGATGCAAATGATAATTCTGATATAACTGGGAATGATAGAGGACCAATAAAAGCTGGAAAGATTAAAGTCTTATGCACTAATGTGGACACACTTACCAATAAAATGGAAGAGTTTGAAGCCAGAGTAAGATTGGAGAAACCTGGGGTCATCTGTGTTCAAGAGATTTTCCCCAAACATTCCAAAGATGATGTAAATGCTGAAATTGAACTGAAGCTCAATGGATATGATATGTTCATTTCCCCAGCTGCAAGGAGAGGAGTTGCAACATACGTGTCAACCGAAATGTCCTCGTCAAGACAAATATACTTGATGACCGAATTTGAAGAGTCTTTATGGTGTGAGATCCAAGTTGACGATGGCAGGAAACTCTTAATCGGAAATGTCTACAGGAGCCCAAGTTCTTCTGACACAAACTCTAGAAATTTATGACAGAGGCAAGCGATAGAAATGGTGATCTGATGATAACTGTTGGAGACCTGAATAGAGACATTGATTGGGCTAGAAACGTCGCAAATTGCTCAGAAGACCACCCAGCTTCTTATATACTGGACAACATTAATGGCCTATATTTGAGCCAGCATGTTACACAGCCAAAAAGATTTAGAGAAGGACAGAGGGAAATTCTGCTAGACCTGGTGCTTACCAGCAATGATGAGACCATTGACATCGTGAACGTTAACCCACCCATAGGAAAGAGTGGGGTACTTTGCTTCCATGTAAATCTAGGAGAAGTGGCTAAGAAGAACAGAACTACATACAAATACTACAAAGGAGATTATGGTGCCATTAAAGAAGACATAAAGAAAGTCAATTGGGAAGCAGAGCTAACAAATTTGAACATTGAGGAATCATGGAAACTGTTTGAATGCACTGTTAAACAGAGTGTAGACAAGCATATTCCTAAAGCCAAAATAGGACAAAGTGCTCATCCATCATGGATGACTCTAACCACAAGAAAACACCTAAAGGATAAGCATAAAGCCTGGAACAAATACCAAAAGAACAGTACTGCGGACAACTGGAGTATGTACAAAAAGGCTCGAAGTGCAGCCACAGAGGAGGTGAAAAGGTCAAAACAAGATTTTGAAAGACAGATTGCAAGAGAAATCAAGGAAAATCCTAACAGTTTTTGGAGTTATGTGAAGAAAGGAACAGCCAGTCACTCACGAATTCCTCCTCTACTTAAACAAGATGGATCACTTGCTTATAATCCAGAGGATCAAGCAGAAACACTAAATGACTTCTTCATTAGTGTATTCACAACAAAGGATGCAAACCAGATCCCGAAGCCAGTGCCATTAGAGGTGGCAGAGAGCCTGGAAGAGCTAGAGTTATCTGAGGACACCATCCTGAAACACCTCAAGACACTGAAGCCTGACAAATCCCCTGGTCCAAATGAGATACACTCATTGATTTTCAAGAAATCCATGAATGAGGGACAAGTACCAACAGCATGGAAAAAAGCCAGTATGTTGTCCCATTACACAAAACAGGACGTGATGATGGCAGTGGTAATTAAAGACCAGTGAGTTTGACATCTGTAACTTGCAAATTCATGGAAAAGATAGTGAGAGATAAGATAGCAGAGCACATGGAAAAGAATGAGCTTTTTCTGCCAGACAACATGGATTCAGAAGTGGAAGATCATGTGCTTCACAGTTATTGGAAGTATTAGAGACATGGTCACAACTTGAAGACCTTTCAATATCATTTGACTGCATTTACCTAGATTTTTTGAAATCTTTTGACAGTGTCCCTCACATGAGGCTGATTGCAAAGATTGAAGCATATGAAATTAAAGGGAAATTCTCCAAGTGGATCAAAGCCCTACTGACATGTAGAACGCAAAGAGTTAGAGTAGATGGAGCCTACTCATCATGGAAAAATGTAACAAGTGGCATTCCGCAAGGGTCTGTGGTCGGCCCGATCTTGTTCCTCATCTACATCAACGATCTTCCTCTAGCACTCTAGTGTTGCGTTGTTTGCCGATGACACCAAGTATATGGACCGGTAACATTTTGGTAACACGCATGTGGTCATTCCGACCCCGGAGTGGGGGGGGGGGGGGCGGGTGCAGATGTCAACAATTTGCAACATGATATTGATGCTCTGATGGAATGGTCAAAAAGATGGCAGCTACGCAAGGTTATCCACTATGGACACAAAAACCCAAGAGCAAGATATTCCATCAACAAAGAGACAAACTCCATGATAAAAAACGTAACTGAGGAAAAAGACCTAGGAGTCACCTTTGACCCATCCCTGAAATTCAGCCTGCATGTCGGAAAAATTACAGCCAAGGCCAATTCCATCCTTGGGCTCCTCAAGAGAAACTTTCATCACCTTGATGAAAAGTCATTAGTTCTCATGTATAAAACCCTGGTACGACCTAAGTTAGAGTACTGCTCAACAGTATGGAACCATCTTTTGAATAAGGACAAGGATAAGTTGGAAAAGGTGCAGAGGAGGGCTACAAAACTTGTCAAAAGTGTGAGACACTTAAACTACTCAGAGAGACTTAAAGCACTGAAAATCCCCACTCTACAGTTCAGACGGAAACGATCTGACATGATTCAAGTGTTCAGAATAATGCACCAGTTCGATAATCTTCAAGAAGAACATTTCTTCAGCAGAACAAAGTGCAGTCGCACCCGTGGTCACTCACTTAAGCTTTACAAGCTAAAGTGCCGGAAGACATTAAGGAAAAAATCATTCAGCCAGAGAATAATCAATGTGTGGAATGGTCTTCCAGGCGATGTTGTGGAGAGTACCACTATGAATCGTTTTAAATCTGGACTTGAGAAATGGTGGAAAGATGCCCCAGATAAATATGATGACAACCCCAACCAAACCAAACCGTGGATAGGAACAACAGTCTAAAGACTGAATAATCCTGGATCAAAATGTGACAAAATGTGAAATGTGACAAAAACTGAAACTAAAAGATCTTATTGGAAGTTTAATAACCTACCTTTTATTGAAGTTTATTGAGAACATGAATGGACATGAAAGATTATGTTTGAGTAGGAGAGAGATATAGTGGAAATGGAATATTGTATAAAAATAAGTTTATTCAACTGAAGGGTCAAACTCTGTTTGATGAACAAAAATTTAAAATATATATATCGACTTCACCATATCTGCGATGAACAAGGGTTATCAAAAAAAGATGCATATTCTATTGCCATTGGTTTAAGTAAGGAAGAAATCACAAAAGTTAACAAAATGTATTCAAATATTCCTAGGAATGGAATTCGAGTGTTCAGCGTGCAAGGAAGTCCATCGACTGTGGTCTTAGTTTAGAATTAACATTTCCAAAGAAAGTATTTAAATTTGAAGAAATAACTTCAAACAGGGACGCCTAATCTCCCCTGCGCTCTTCTCCCTCTACACAAGTGACTGTAAGAGAGTGTAGCATCATCAAATATGCGGATGATACTATTATCACAGGTTATCTTTATGAAGATGTAGACACATATACGTTTAGGTTATAGATGAGTTTGTAAGATGGTGCAATGACCATTTCCTGATACCAAACGTAACTAAAACAAAAGATATCATAATTGATTTTCGTCGAAACCCCGATCATACCCCGATTTTGATAAATGGTTCTTCTGTAGAACAGATACAAAGTTACAGAGTAGAACAAGTTACAGGGAATTCGGTAGAATGCCCATTGCAAAAAACAAACATGGACACCAAATGTGACGCTTAGAGGGGTCCCACTATGGTTTACAAGTTACAAAAGACAGTAGATGAAGGAGAGGGCATTGGTATCTGGTGGGATTGCCAGTGAAAGCCTCTAAACTCACCAAGGGGTTTTGAACAATGTGGTGTAGACCCGCCCCCCCCCCCCCCCCCCCCACTCCGAGAACGGACGGACCCCATGCGTGTTACCAAAATGTCCGGTAAAGGGGTACTTTTCGTGCGACAAAGTCCAGCCCGAGAATTGTAAAAAAAAAGGGGTGTATTAACTTTTCACCCGGAGATTTCTTTAAAAAGAGGGGTGTTTTTTCTTTTTTTTCTCTCATCTCTTTGGACTCCTGAGAAATTATTCCGAATTTAGGGGGAACATTGAGCATTTTTCATGATTTAGGGGGGTCTCCAAGGCAGGAAAAGCCCGCGAAAGGGGGGTTCGGAAATGTTGGCAGTCCTAAGATAGGGGGTGCTTTCAAAAAGAGGGAACAAGCATAATGCGTACCCTAAATAACACTGAGTGGGGGGGGGGGGGGCGGGGGTGTAGAATCAAATTTGAAAGAGCTCCAAGCAAAAGAAAAGAAAAGAATATGGTTTGAAATTTACAAATCTGAAGGGTAATAAAATTATTCTTAATTTAATCGTCTTTTTCACTGTATTCTTCTTTTAATTTTGCTGATAATAATGGTTATGCAAACAACAGGCATACATGTATATGCTAAAGATAAAGTTGAGTTCTGGTCATGCGATTGCATTGTGAAAGAAACGTTGTGGAATCGATCAGAGAGGTTGATCATCTAGCATATACGTATTGTACTGCAAGGTTCTGGGATCATCAAAATGATAAGAAATGTGGCCCAGTCGTGGTAAAGTTACAAGCACTGTACACAGAAAGATGTATATGGGACTACAAGAACATGTGGCATACAAATCCGTCCCGATAGTTATGATGTTACACGTTATACATCCCACATTTGGAATATTATGGAATTTAAAGATCCATGCTTTTCAGGGAACATTTTTATCTGATTTTCTTCGACACTTGCATATGATAATGATAACGCTCACAAACTATATTTCACCTCTTCCAAAAACTCAACCTTCTCTTGGTATATCGAAGCACTGCGACTCACCCCCCCCCCCCCCCCCCTACCCACCCCCTCCCTCCTCGGGTAATGCCCCATTTGGAAGCCCCTACATCATAAACCATGGACCCTACCACAAAGGTCCGGGCATATACAAACACAAGTATTGACAAGACAGGAACTTACCTTGAAGTAGCTGATAACATGTCTGGCCTCTGTTTGGATAAGGGGCTCCAAAGATACCTTGCCGAAGCCCATGCCACGTAGGGTGGTGTGGGCGAATTTTCTTTGGCGTTTCCATTCTTCATCTGCCAGTGTGTCGAAGAGACCTGGGGGTACAGTTGTACATGCTTCATCAAATAAAATTGCATATATATATATATATATTTAAAGCCAATTAAAGCTATAATAAAGACGTTATTATCAGAATTATGCTATCTTGCAATATTTTATAAGCATTAATTAATTGTCAATAGTAAAATTCTTATTCAAATGATGCTTAGGGTTAAATTTCTGTGTCAACTTTTCAGTCTTTGGTTTAATAGTTTACATGTATGATCAGCCATCTTTATTTATTTCATTAAAATGATCATTGTCATTATCATTTATCAATTATGATCATATTTATATTTTACAAATGCTTTCAATTTATATTTGTGATTGGCAAAATTAGAATCATGATAAAATTTCAGGACAGTCACAGAAAACAAAATTCAGCACATAACAATGAGTGGTAAAAGGGCATTGTTATAACAATTACAAATACAAACCCCCTCCCCCTTTCTTGTATTATTTGTTGACAGCCAGCTAGCTCTAGACAGCCATAGAATCAATGACCGTTTGGTACTCAACAAACATGAGTCCAGGCTATTTACAGCAATCAACATTTTTAAGAGGATTGATCGACTCGATTGAAAGCCTTACCAGCGTGAATTTATGGGCGAAACTGTAGGGTATTCCACTCCAGCAAAGCATAGAGAGTCAATGCTAATACGTATTGATCTTAAGCGCTGCACTACGTGCTAAGAGGCACCAACTGTACATGAATAGTCAATACAAACATTGCACACTAATGCACACAATAACCAACAAAAAAATTCTTTTTAACATCGGTAAGTTGGAAAATTTGAATTTTAAAGGTACATGTATTTAGGTATCATCAATTGTCACTACCGATTTTGAGTGAAATCAGTTGAGTTTTGGTGATTGAAATGGTGAGAATGAATAGAACAGGATAGTAATGCAGCTATGTGTGGTATGGGCCAAATGATGACAGATGGCAGTATATTCTTCTAGTACAGTGTGATTGAGAAAAAAACAGCACAACATAACAACAACAAAAAGAACAAAGTCAAAGAATACCTAGTCGATTGGGGTTGAGGGCGAGAAAAGCAACAGACTCGCCTCGATCTGCGAAGTCCAAACCAGTCTTACAGGTGAGTTCTTTAACAGCTTCAGATCCGTTGACGATCAATATGAGCTTTCGACCTAGATACAGTGAGTAAATGGAACCATATTCCTTGCTCCAGCCCACAAGCGAATCCAAAAATTCATCGTGTGGTTTCAGCGAAAATAGATTTCCGAAGAAAGGAAGTGCGGTCGGTCCTCTGGGGATGTTGAAGCCAACACTGGTCCTGTTCCTCAGGAAGGTTACGACTATGGTAAAGGTGGTTACGAAGACGAGCAACGTTCCAGCATTCTCCGTTATAAATTCGACGGCCGCCATTTTCGTGGACTTTCAGCTTAAATCACCCGTGTTTGTCGTCCGTATTCAATACAACCAATCTTGCGAGTAGTCAATGCCCGCATTCTCTGTTGACGTACATTGAATTGATTGCATTCATTTGAAATAGTCATTGCAATCTATTTTTAGCATTACGTAATTGTAGGTGGCAACGATTTGCAGCACGTGCACCGGGAAGCGAATTTTTTTTCCGTACTCGAGAGAGCAAAAATCCCATGTGCGCATGCGCGTGGACTTATGATTTCTCTGCTACTTCCCATACAAAATGTACATGTACACAATACGAGTACGCGAAGGCATAGTAGTCTTCAAACGCAGACTCTGATTTGACAGTTTGACAAATCAATATGCGTATGTGTCGCGATGTGCTTATTCAAGTCTGTGTAGTTGTATGATTCAGACCCAGTAGTGCATATGGAAATACATTGCAACTTGTATAGAATGGTATAGTAGTCTGCAAGCACAGACGCTAATCTGACAGTTTGACAACATACTAGTAGTGTGCTGAGAAGTACTTTATTCAAGTCGCCAACTTGTATAGAATGGTATAGTAGTCTGCAAGCACAGACGCTAATCTGACAGTTTGACAACATACTAGTAGTGTGCTGAGAAGTACTTTATTCAAGTCTGTGTAGATGTATGATTCAGACCCTACTGGTGTGTGCGTTAGAAATGCATCTCAATGTGTAGAGTGTAGTATAGTAGTCTGCAAGGACATAATAATATATTGTGTATTGATGAGTAGTGATTTTATGCAAGTTTGTGTAGTTTAATGATTCCAGACCCCATGGTAGGCCTATGTATTGTGCCACTGCTCTCTCACACTCTTTCTCTCTCTCTCTCTCTCTCCATATCTCTCTCTCTTTCTCTCTCTCTCTCTCTCTCTAGCCCTCCCTCCAGTATGCTCGCACTCTCTGTATTACTTTTATTTATAATCATGGTCTGCTGAGAGCCAGAAGGATGTTAACTCTTAACACAACGAATGCCCTTCTGGCTCTGAACAAACCCACACACCATGAGGTCATTTATTGGCCTTCTCAAAACCGTCATTCTGTAATAATATTTCTAACTTAATAATAATAATAAATAATAAAAACGTTACTTATAAAGCGCTTACCACCGAAGTCTCTAAGCGCTATACACACAAAATAGACTGATATACAATAATACATCTTATACAAAACTAAAAATGCAAATAAACCTACAAATTACAATACATATGGAATACACATTAAAGGGAACATAGTTAATCAATCATCAAACGCAATTTTGAATAAATGTGTCTTGAGACTAGTTTTGAATAGGTTAACGGTTTGACAGTTTTTTACATTTAAAGGTAATCTGTTCCAAAGTTCAGCAGAAGCTTTGCGAAAGGAACGATTACCATAAGAGAGAGTTGACACAGAAGTAGATACGAGGTTTAGTTGTGAAGATGACCGTAAATTGCGTGAGGGTTTGTATTCCTCGATTAATTCTTGCAGATAAATTGGTGCCAATTCATGAATGCATTTATAAGTTAAAACTAAGATTTTGTACATAATGCGGTACGTCACCGGCAACCAATGCAATTCGCGAAGTACTGGGGTGTAATAACTCCTTTGTCAGTATAATCCATGGTCAAATTAATAATAAAATCGTGATAGAACAAACACACATGATGAAATAAATGATTCAATCATCTTGATTGTGGGCACGAACGGAAAGACAAAGCAAGACAAATATTCAGTTGTAAAATTGATTCGACACATTCCGCACTTAGGCCTAGCCTATAATGTTTTCTTCAGAAATCAATAAAATTGAATCTGGTGTAGCACTAGGCCCAAAATATTGATGCTCAACGGAGTTATTCATTTTATCCTTTTTTTCCCGTCTAGATCTAGGCCTACTCCTATATCGAAAAAGAATTCGACTCAGAATGCCCTGCTCTTTATTATTATAATTATTTGTTTAATATAGGGCCTAGGCCTAAGTTGTCATTATTTTTATCATGATTTGTGACCAAACTCAGAATTTCACGTGCCGGATATTTACCGTTAGATGTGTGCATGCATTTTGACGCCAATGGAAAACAAATTTGTATCTAAACAGTTAGATGACCCCCTATTTTATTACCCGATCGAGAGCTATTTTGTACATAGTTATGTAATGCTGCACAGCAAATTAGCTAGCGCATACGCGATACGTACCCAAATCAGGGCACACACGTGCGCTCGATGCCCATAGCAATGCCACCGCAGTTCATTGGATGAAAGTTCACGCTTCCACCATGACCCAGTAGGGTCTGAATCATAAAACTACACATATTTGAATATAAAGCACTACTCAAGACACTGTTGTCAAACTGTCCGATTAGCGTCTGTGCTTGCAGACTACTATACCATGCTATTCAATTTGGGATGCATTTCTGTAAGCACTAAAATGTCTGAATCATACAACTACTCAGACTTGAATACTAGTACTATTGCTACGCACGATATATGCGTAATTGTTTTGTCAAACTGGCAAATCAGAGTCTGTGTTTGAAGACTACTATGCCATCGTTTACTCGTAGAACGCGAATCGTGCACACATGCGAATACATGTACATTTCGTATGGGAAGTAGCAGAGAAATCACAAGTCCACGCGCATGCGCACATGGGGTATTTGCCCTCTCGAGTACGGAAAAAAAATTCGCCACCGGGAATGGGGAGAGAGGGTGGGAGGGGGTGCTGGGTTGGGTGTATGTACTATGTAGTGAGCACGTACTGACAAGCCTCGATCTGCTGCCCAGGCCTTGTATATACATGTAATATCTTGAGGACACTGATGAGGACCTACATATTGTCAATATCCTGACCTTGGTCGGCGAGAGGCTATTATAATAATTATAATAATAAATATCTATAAAGCGCATTTATCTAATATCTTACCCAAGGCGCTATACAAAACAATATACACAAATCTCTCTCCAGAATTTTAACAACGTAATATCACTTGTAACTCTGAGTAAATAAAACCGTTTTAACATGTTTCTGAAAGGTATATAGGCATTGAATGTCCCTTCCATACAGACCCTCATTATTAGAGTATGAGACCCTCAACCCCACCATCAATTGGTCACAAAAAATCACCATCGTGATCGCCTGATTTAAGTGTGCATGCATAATGCTTATACATTATATTTGCCCTAATTGGAAATGATCAAGAACTGCAAGCTTGAAGTAGAACATGGTGACAAATATTCGTTTACATTGTGAGTACACCATTCAATAGCCCTATTTTTATTCCTTCATGGGGCTCTAAGGAGTCACATTTCTTCCCCGCCCCATCACATAAAAAACATGACAGCTATTGCCTGTAGGGAATTTTTTTTAACCCATGACAATAGACCAGTTCGTAGCTAGCACATGGGTCATATGACCCCAAATATCAACATATCTTTTAAACATAGATAAATCCAACTTTGTGCCTTTTGGAATAATCACAGCTAAAGTCATGTGATTCTTTGTTTGCCCTCTTGAAAAGATTACTTCCACCTGTGTTCAATAGAATGCATCACAGTTGCATGCATAAGTAATGATTACATAACCTTCGTGAGCATGTATCCAGTATTAGTCTCAGTGGGTTTTACAATTTTGTTCAAGTGACCTTTATCTGCGCATCCGCATATCAATCCGCGCATGCTCAGATTGTATCTACGAACTGATATTTACGGTATTTTTTAGTGTCCGGTTATTCACTGTTGCCCATAAAGTTGGAATAAATTTGTCTTTCCTATTTTCATGTTATGATTGTGATATGGTTTACTCGCATGTTAATAAAGTTTACATTTTCTCAAAAATGTCTTGATCAATATGACTCTTTAGATTCATCTGTTAAGTTCCGAAAAAGATGTTTTTATCTATAAATTATTCATATTCTCACAAAAACTTAATGAAAAGAGGTACACAAAGACTTATCATAATGTTATGGTCAATAGTGTAGTTGTCCAGGAGGTATAGGGGGTATCATCTGGGATCATAATGCACTGGCGTACTGGTGGGAGGGGGTGGGCGTGGGTATCTTCTGCCCTCCAAAAGTTCCACGTTCAAAAGTGGGGGAAGAAAAAAGAAGGAAAGTATTAAACTGAGAAAAGAAAAGAAAAAGAAAAGAAAGAAAGGGTTTTAGGACAATTACCCCCTGGGCAATCACCCCCCGGAAAATAACCCCCCCGGAAAACTACCCCCAAAGGACAATTACCCCCTGGAATATTACCCCCCGGAGAATCACCCCCCGAGGACAACTACCCCCGAGGACAATTACCCCCCGAGGACAATTACCCCCGAGGACAATTACCCCCTAGGACAATTACCCCCGAGGACAATTACCCCCTAGGACAATTACCCCCCGAGGACAATTACCCCCTAGGATAATTACCCCCTAGGACAATTAACCCCCGAGGACAATTACCTCCCGAGGACAATTACCCCCCGATGACAACTACCCCGATGATAATTACCCCCCCGAAGACAATCCCCCCCGATGACAATTCCCCCGAGGACAATTCCCCACGTGGACAATCAGGATTCAATAGCAAAAGACGATCCGACACATTGAGAGATGGCTACGATCCCCTGCATGAACCCATATTCTTTCAAATACTATAGCACGTTGTCTTCCTCATTACTACACACTTCCCTTTTACTATAATTTATGCAACGCCAGTGCGGTTGCTAATTTCCACGAAGGATGTAAGTTTTAGGTAATTGTCCAGCGCTTTTCAAAATGCATAGAAATACATTTCTCTGGAGCAGCGTTTTTTTAACTTTTTGTTAGTCACGATACCCTCTTAAGAAATGAAAAGTTTCTCCCAAATCCCAAAGTCTTTGCAGACTATTAATTTTGCATGGCTCTGGCTCTCGTCAAGTGCTATGCACACACGTATGGGCACATTTAAGAATAAAAAGGAGAAGACATTTTCAAACTGGTAACAAATTAGTATATAATCAAGGGCGGATCTAGCTTTTTGCTAAGGGGGGGGGGGTTTGACCAAAATAATGACGATGCGGAGCATCGTCGACGAGCCGCGAAGCGGCGAGCCGATTTTTTTGGGGGTGTTTATTTGAACCCCGTAAGTGATGTTTTCCTGGCATCTATTAACACAATGGAGACCATAAAAAGCAGTGCATGATAACGTCTTTTTAAATCAAGTAACAGTTAAATACACAGTTATATCCAGAGTTATCATGTGTTTGGTTAAGTTACCAGATGAGTTGAATATCTTCTCACAATATTTGCACTTGAAAGGGTTTCTCTCAAGCGTGCGTTCTTTTTTCTTTCTTTTTTTCTTTCTTTTTTTTTTTTTTTTTTTTTTTTTTTTTTTTTTTTTGTGGGCCGCCCAAGGGGGGGGGGGGTTAAACCCCCTAAACCCCCCCATAGATCCGCGCCTGATAATCCACACACTATAAACTATTTAAAGTACTGTATGCGGGCACCTTGCCGCCGAATGTACATAAATAAAAAGTGATATATTCGGTCATGACCTTGATACACGAATATGAGGGTATTCGGGCCTCTCGTTGCCCTTATTTGCCTTGCTGTCAAAATATTGTCAGCGAGCGAGAAAGGAAGACACTTTAGTATCTTCAATTTTAATTTTCTCATGTAATTACATATTTTAACCGTTTCTGGTATAAGATTTGTTTACAAAATCAACGTTTTCCAAATCATTCTCTTGCGGCACCCCGGTTGGAAAACGCTGTGCTGGAGTTAAACAATCAAATGAGATGAATTACCAGAGAGCGGATATTTATTTTCTTTTGACATGGCACCGTACATATAACTTGAAGGCAATTTCTATTTCAAAATAATTTAACGTACACGACTACTTCAGCATGACAACAGATATAAATAGATAACGTGAAGAGAACCTTAATTATGGATCATGACATGGGTGAGGGCCCATTATACATACCAAGACAAATACACGATCAGCTGATTAAAAAAGTTACAGAGGATACATAAATGAAATCTTACATCCTAATTTCTTTGTTGTGCCATGATGGTGAGAGAGACTGTAACGCGTACTCATCTGCGCGCAATGTATTGTTCAATTTCTAAGAAATGTAATTTCTGTTCTTTACTCGGTAGCACAACTACAGGGGAATTGGGCAACATCCACCCCCCCCCCCCCCCCCCATATCGAATTAAATAATATGAAAAGACTGAAATGAACTTCATAAATAACAAAGAAAATGAAGGTTTATGCAATTTTCTGTAAATAGCAATTTGGAGAGAAGCTTGCGTTATATGTCACAGTGTTATAAATTCCTCGGGGGTAGTTGTCCTCCGGGGGTTATTGTCCTCGGAGGGGGGGGGGAGTTGTCCTCGAAGGGGAGAGGGGTAGTTGTCCTCGGTGGGTAATTGTCCTCGGGGGTAGTTTTCCTGGGGGGATAGTTGTCCTCGAGGGTAATAATATTAATAATAATAATAACGTTTTATATACCCAGGGTAGCCACTTCAGTTATGAAACTGCTCCTCCAGCGGGCCCTGCAAAACATAATATGTTATTACTACCCTTCTCCAATCTAATATGCTGAGCGCCTAGCTAGAAGGCAGAAGGTCCCATTGTTATAAGTCTTTGGTATGACTCGGCCGGGGTTCGAACCCACGACCTCCCGTTCATGAGGCGGGCGCTCTAACCACTGAGCCACCATGCCCAGGAGTTTCCATGGGGGGGGGTAATTGTCCTCGGGGGGGGGGGTAGTTGTCCTTGGGGGGTAATTGTCCTCGGGGGTAGTTGTCCTCGGGGGGTAGTTGTCCTTGGGGGTAATTGTCCTCGGGGGGTAATTGTCCTCGGGGGTAGTTGTCCTCGGGGGTAATTGTCCCCGGGGGGTAGTTGTCCTCGGGGGGTAATTCTCCGGGGGGTAATTTTCTGGGGGGTAATTGTCCTTGGGGGGTAATTGTCCTCGGGGGGTAATTCTCCAGGGAGTAATCGTCCTACGGGGGTAGTTTTCCGGGGGGTAATTTTCCGGGGGGTGATTGCCCAGGGGGTAATTGTCCTGATACGGAAAGAAAGATATGTTGTTGATATATATGAGATAAGATATGTTGTGATTTCATGGATAAACGTGTAATCAATAAAAAGAAAGAGCTTTCATCGATCTTCGATTTTGTTTATTTTTGGGTAAAAGGTTCTAATATCGGCGCATTGCTTCATCCTGATAACTCTCAGAGGGCTCAGCAATTATCATTACCTCAGCAATTACCAGGTACCCATTTTCGCCTGGCTCGGGAGTGGCAAATGTGGATTTATGTCTTGCCAAGGGACGTTAGTGCCTTCCTGAGATTCGAACCCTCACACTTGGATTGAGAGTCGTGTGAATGAACCACTATACCACGACACCTCTACCTTTCTAATAAACACAAGGACCATAGAAGAAAGCACAACAAGGGAGGAGAGCAGGAAACAAAGGGAATACTGTCGACCTCGAATGAGTCTTTGCCGACGGATGTGTGAAGGTAGCGATGATCATTGTCATCTTCAATAACCAGCTTGATCTTGTCATCACCCTGCTTATACAGTGCGTCCCAAAAAAAAACTATACACTTTTGAAATGGCTGCCGAATAAAAAAATATATGATTCTGGGGGAAGAGTTTGATATGTATGGAAAGCTCATAAACTCAACTTTCATATGACACCAAAAAGTCTGAAAATAAGTTATGCTGGAGTGAGCACTGGTCACTTTTGTAAAGGGTATGAAAATTAGGTTGCGCAGGAATTGGCCTTCCAATTTTTGAGAGGTAAATCCTTTGAAGCTTACGGAATTGAGGATGATATGACTAATTTATGATCAATTGTGGTGAGTTTGGGTTTGGGTGAAATTTTTGGTTTATGGGATTAACATTTTATGCATGAGTGAACAGGAATTGCATTTGTTATTACCGTAGACTCAGTGGTGTGTTCATGGGAGTCAGGACGGGGTGATGGTACATTGTGCAGGGGAGGTGAAATGTAGGGTAGGACTTTGTTGGGGAGATGAAGAGGACATGACATGCCCCTCCCCCTCTCTTTCTCTCTCTCTCTCTCTCTCTCTCTCCCTGTTTAGGTGTGCTTGTGCATATCTTGATAATTCATTAGACAATCAACATTCAGCTAACAATGTACGGTATCAGTCAATCGGTCAATCAATTAATCAATCAAGCATTCAATCACCATTCAGTATTTCAATCAATTTAATCATTCAATAAATCAATCATAAATAATCAATAACTCAATCAATCACTCAATCTATCAAACAACCAACCAGTCATTTTAGCACTTGAGTTTCTGTAAATGCTAAATGGGTCAAACCTGAAGAATAAGTAGCCAACATCTGTGATATTCCTTTTTTCAACAAACCGTATTTGAATAATCAATTTACATAATCCCCAGCTGGTTTTTAGGTAAATCAATGAGATGTTCAAGTAATCCTACAATAACTGAAATGTGGGGTGAAGGTTTTTATTCAAAGCCACAGATGTAAAAAATAAGAGTGTGTAAGATGGAAATTACAACATGTACCATCACCCCATCCTGACTCCCATGAACACACCACTGAGTCTACCGGAGAAAGTTACAATGCTACAATAAAAAATGAAATTCCTGTTCACTCATGCATAAAAGTTTGGTTTGATAAACCATGTAATTCACTCAGCAAATCACGAATGTATCATATCACCCTCGATTTTATGAGCACCAAAGGATTTACCTCTCACAAATTGGAAGGCTAATTCCTGCGCAACCTAATTTTCATACACTTTACAAAAGTGACCAGTGCTCACCCAAGCATGAATTATTTTCGGACTTTTTGGTGTCATATGAAAGTTGAGTATATATGAGCTTTCCATACATATAAAACTTTCCCCCCAGAATTATATTTTTTTATTCAGCAGCCATTTCAAAAGTGTATAGTGTTTTTGGGACGCACTGTAGAGATATGCTGCGATTGATAGGACCATTTCGGGACAGAATAAAACAGATACGAGAAAAGGGTGCTCCGAAATTGTTTTTTGTTTCGTAAAAAGTATAGTGTCAGGGTAACGGTTGCAATTAGGTTTTAGTTTAGGATTAAGTTAGGGTTAGTTATAATCTTTGATCCAGGTTTGAAGTTAGGGTTGAGTTAGTGTAGGAAATCGCAGTGGAGCAAATCTCGCAGGAGCGAGTGTCGTGGAACCAGTTAACCGAGAAGAGAGCGTTAGATGATACAGTTTGGATTGTACTTTTCAGTGTAGGGTGTAAAGATCCTACATGTTTTTATCCTCTTGTTTGAGTCGATCTAGAAATGACACGGAAAGCAAGATAATTACAAAAGTAATGATAATATTCTGCTTTTATACATCGCTTAATACATCAACGATGTGTCTAAGCACTTTACAGATATATTATTACCCCGGTCATCGGTCCTACGCATAGATATTGCTTTTAGAGTCATTACGTTTTATTAGACCAACGTAGCAATAAATGAAAAGTGTTATTTTTGCCAATTTAAACAACGACATGCATGTGATCAATTCAGCCCTTAAAATAAAGCCTGTCCTGAAATGGTTAAGGAAAGGTATAGATATGGCGACTGTGTGCAATAAATATTTGTATCATCATAGTCTTAGGAGATAGATTAGAGTCACGAAGCCGAAGACAATATTTCTAAAAATCATTTTATCTCAAAGTGGCCGGAATCCACTTGTATTCAACATGCAATTTTCAATCTTTCAACTCGAACTTTTGTAAATGCTACGTTGATCAGCAGCTAAACCGATTCTTATATCCCAAATAATCGATCGGTAATACAAAATTAAGGTTGTGAAAAATTAAGTAGCATTTATTGGCTTTAAAAAATAATTTGATCTCATTTGTAAAGGCCTGATTTTGTAAAACTCGAATAGAAACAGTAAAATATACTAAAATGAATAATGCTTTATATCGTACTTGAATGCTCGACACAACAAATTGAGTTGCGGTGGATTATAAATGTAGCGGTTGTTAGGTGTTAATGTAGCACAATATAAAGAATTGCAAATACCCAAAGAGCACTGGATCGACTCAACGAATTTTCATTATTAGTAGGCCTATTTAATAACTAGTATAAGTAATATGAGTATTGATTAAAAATATATATATTGTTATATGGACAGGCACAATGGCATGTGTAATAGTTTCTACGCTATTATTGTAAATATGATATTTATTGAATTAATTTTGGATAATAACAATTCGTCATTCCAACATTGTGCTTCCAATATATTTTTCATGATGCACTTGTATCAAAGAAACTTGTTCATATATCCTATAACAGTAAGGTCATTATTGTACAGTGTATTCTGTTTTATATTTTATATTAATTGTATTTGATGTTTATTCATGTCTGTATTGGAGGGCTGGCCCGATAAGCTTTTTTTATGTGATATGCATATGTATAGTATATTATATATGTATATATGAAATTGCTGGTCGGTTTGTAAATCTGCAAAATAAGAGAGGCGTTGTATTTTTTTTTGCATTGTATTTTGAATTTCATTCATTTATTTTAGACTATGAATTCTCATTCATGATTTTTGGTCCCAAATACGATAACAGATAAATGAAAATTTGAAACAACTTTACCTCATGCATACTAATGGTTATTCTGTCTTCCCCTGCATTCATTTCGATAAAAACATTCTTCTTCAAATTCCGTGCTCTCTCTCTCTCTCTCTCTCTCATCTTTCTCTCTCTCTCTCTCTCTCTCTCTCTCTATCTATCTCTATCTCTCTCCCTCTCTCACCTTTTTAAAAAAATACAATTTCCGTGCTCTACTTTGCTCTTTTCCTTCTTTTTTTTTAAATAAGAGTTGTTGCAAAGATACCATATCCTTGAACGATCAAAATTTCTTTCACTCAATAACAAGATTCTCTACGTAGATCAAAGTCAATCAGTAGGCCTAGAATAATTTCATACAATACTTTATCACCATGAAATACCGGTACACATAAAACACAATTCCAATCGTAATTCAAAAATCGATAAGATATAATAATCGGCAAATCTATTTTAAAAATATATAATAATTAGGCCTATCTGCTAATATTACTGAACCAAGACTTTCATAATATTTATAATTCTAACAATTACAGGTTTATTATACAATAGGCCTTATACACGTTTGCGAGTGCATTAGTGAATATGCCACTGTACGCATGTTAATAAGTCAGGATAATTATTACGAGACTTGTCAAGTTTATTGTCCGTCTCATTGTGACTTAACCAAGTGCAGTACATATCACTAATGCACTAGCTAAACACATGTATTATTTGTTTTATAAGATGGGTCTACAATATGCGGATTATAAAGTTAAAGTAGATATTCATTGATTTTAAAAACAAACTTTATTTTCATTATTGCAAAGTTGAAACTTTGATTCGACAAGGTTATCAAAATTCAATGCTTGGAAACATTCGAAGTAATGATTATTATAAATTACAAAACGCTTAAATACAGCCCCGGCATAGCACCTGAAGAGCTCTCCGAACGCTGCTGAGATGTGTGAGATCACAGTATGGACATGACTTGCACAAGCAGACGATGTCGCATGACACCTCACACATTTTCCGTGCCTGTGTTTTCATCTTCTCTCGAGTTCTTTCTCTTACTTCACTACCGTCAGGCTAAATTTATAATCTATTGCCTCACTCTAAACCCCGCGCATGGTTTTATTTTGATGAAAAATGCAGCGATACAAAAAATAAAGAAATCTGTCGCTTGTAAACAAAATAAGACGCCATTGTATATTCAGCTGCACACACCGGGTTATGTTCGGCGTTTCAAGAGGGAACAAATGCCGTCCTTAATATCATTCCGGGGGGTTTTCAATTTGAAAGTCTGGTTTCTTTGATTGTTAATTAACCCCTATCCTGTGTATTTACAAGCAAAATATTTTAGTTATCAGAATCAGGTCATATCCCCTTTTGAATGTTTTGACATGCCATTACATTTATATACACTAAACTCATTATAATTTGAGAAATAATAGCTTTGCAATTATGTTCATTCTCTATGGGATGTCGTCTGCTTGGGCAGTGTTGGTCCATATAGTGACGTCATTAAAACATCGTTATTTTTCCGGCGAATCTCTCGTATATCCCAGCTGCTATGGAGGTGGTTGTATTTGTATTTTTATAAATCACCCGATATGTAGTTGACCTAAAACTTGTACGATGGCCATCTGTTAGCTTACCAGTTTCTAGTGATACATTAGTTGAAATATTTGTGATCTTCTTTGAATTTCACCTTTACGAAATTGCATACATGTACATGATTGATTGATTGAAGGATTTTATTGATAATTATCCATTCTCGCAGTCCAAAGACTGAATTGCAATGGTTACAAAAGTTTACAATGTATATACATGATAAAAGCAATTATACAATAATATATTAAAACAGTCTAGGCAATCAACATTGAAATTCAAATAAAAGTGATCCAATGACAATTAAATGGCAACTATCATTAATTTCAATTAATGAGCATGAAATTCTTAACTGAAACATTCTAAAAATATACCATTGAAATTAATCATTAAAACCATTACTATTACGAATATGGCATGCTGAAGGGTTGATTTTTTGTCATTGGTAAAACATATTGGAAATATTGGAATTGGATTTCATGATGGATTAAGAAATAAAGTGAATTAAATTGCAAATTCGCGAAGAATATTGAAATTTGTTGATAATTTAAAAAAATAAATAAACATATTGTACTGGCTAAATACTAGGTGATCGGTGTGAATTCATTAATATTCAAGTATTACTCGTTCTTTAAAATTCAATGCTATTAATGTACATTTTAAATCATAGATATGAAATAATTGAAAAATTGATTTAAAAATTCAATGATTAAATACCTATTGCACAATTACTGGCAAATACTCCCCACAAGGAGTGCATTACATTTTATATTACAGCAGAGTGAATATCAGACATACACAATTATTGGCATCAGAAAAAATGTTCGTTCAGAGTCCTTACCAAGTAAGGAAAAGTGCTGTTTCTCAGTCTTTCTGTTCGGCATTTTAAGTCTCTCAATCTATCACTGTGTCTCAATCGTCGATTCGTGCTCTGCATCTCAGGAAGTCAGTCGCGAAAGTGCTTGTAGAGCGATTCTGCGAACCTTAGGCACAGATGTTCCCTTCTGTCAGAGAGGGATTGTAGACCTGAAATCTGGAGGGCATGTTCATAGCTGTGGTATCGATCATGAAAAATGATACGGAGGGCTCTTCTCTGGCCTCTCTCGATATCATTGGCCTGTTCAGATGTAACGGATGAATTCCAAACTGGAACACAGTACTCAAGCACAGGTCGAATGTAGCACGTGTAAATTGTGAGGAGATCTTCCACAGGGGCGCGATAACGCTTTAGGGCCCGAATAATGTAGAATTTTCGCGATGCCCTTCCTGTGATATCACGAACGTGGCTGTTCCAACGTAGGTTATGCTGCAGTATGACACCCAGAAGCTTGAGCTCTTTCACTTCCTGCAGAGTTACATCATCTAGCTCAAGATGCAAAGGTGGAAGTTCGGTCCGTGAGAAGGACACTCTCATCGATTTGCACTTTGACGAGTTGATACGAAGACCGTTATCCAAACACCATTGATGGAACAGCGTTAAGGTGGAGGGCATCATGTTGCATGACCCTCGTATGCGGCTTTCTGCGAAGGTTATATCATCGACGTATTTTCATCTGGATATACCTGCTGCGTCTGTCAATGCGTCATTAATCAACGCTAGGAAAATTGCTGGCCCAAGGCGAGTACCCTGGGGTACACCTCCAACTGGAGTAAGAGAAGATGAAAGTACTCCGTTGTATCTTGTCATCTGTTCTCGTCCATGAAGAAAGCTACTGATCCATGGCAGCAGGGATGGTTGAGCACCCATTGTGAAGAGTTTATTTATTGCGATATTGTGATTGACTAAGTCGAAAGCTTTTGAGAAATCAGTTACAACAATGGTGGAAACAGTTTGGAGCCGATCAGCATTGGTGTGGAGGAAATGTAGAAGATTGACGAGATAATGAGCAGTGGAATTTCCTCTCCGACTTCCATACTGTTGAGGGTCAATGTTAGGTTCGATATCTGCCAGTAGTTGGCGATAGATGAAGAGTTCAGCCAATTTTGCAAAGTGGTCAGTCAGGGAGATTGGTCTCAGTTGATCTATTGTGGGAGGAGATTTCTTTGGGACCGGAACGACAATAGATCTTTTCCACTGTGACGGGACTTTACCTTCCCGATATGAAGTGTTTATGATGTCACATATGGGTGAACTCAGCTCTGCTGCGAACTCACGAATCAGCTTTGCGGACACTCCATCTGGTCCACAGCTTTTACCAACTGGTGTCTTTTTCAGCTCACAGTACACTTTCCATGGATGAATCTCCATGACACTTGAAGGGTTTATGGGCTGATACGCTGGTAGTTGTCGTAAGTCTAATGGGGGAACGTTTGCTGAGATGTCAGTAAAGTGATGATTGATTGCATTAGCAATGGCCTGGCTATCAGTTATTTCCACTCCAGGAACCCTGATAACATTGAGTGGTGATGAATTACTAGTCGCAATTTTAACAAATTTAAACCATGCACTTGGGTTCTGGTTTTTCAGTCTTTGGATCCGATTCTTGTAGTAATCTACTTTTGCTCTCTTGATTTCTCTTATGACTTTGTTCTTCAAACTGGACCACTCGGGACTGCAGCTACTGAAAGCAGCCTGTCTGCGCTTGATCAGTTCTTTTACCACTGGTGTTCAATTCATGGTATTCAATTTCATGGTATTCAATTCAATTTCAATTTATTATTCATAAAATATCACATACAATATATATACATTGAGAATTGTGCTGGATCATTTACACCCGATAAAGCTGATGGCTTGAGAGAAGCGGGTGGACCCATAACATAAATGACAAATGTGGAAAATACAAAACATTAAAATTCACAATAAAACAAAATGCAAGACGTATACAGGACATTACAAACTAAAACACAATAATAATACAGAACGACATAATTTATATGGTGATTGTATGCATCGTAGGAAGTCATATATATGTGGTAAGAAGACGCAACTTAAATTTCGACTTGAAAGAACTAAGAGTGGTCACATGTTTGATTGAGTTGTCAATATTATTCCATAATTTCCCTCCTTTTTGTTGAATAGAATTTACCTTTCGTAACTTTAAACGTGCAAATGGCAAGAATTTTTTTTTTTTGTCTTGTGTTAACATTATGTTTCTTGTCAACTGTAACAAAGTAATTATCAAACACGGGTGGTAACAAAAAATTCGAATAACGGTACCTAAAGACTCCTGTTTTAATTGTTATATTATCAGAGAAATTTAATATATTCAGTTTCTTAAACAACGGCGGGGTATGGGCAAGATAATGGGAGTTTGAGCATAGACGAATGGCTTTCTTTTGTAAAGTATATAGCCTGTTTAAATGACACGAGCTGGCCCCTCCCCATACAAGACTACATACAAGACTACAATAATCGAAAAATTAATGCACCGTTACACGTGATCCATGTCGACGCTTCTCATTGGCTACATTCTTGAACCCATCTTATAATAATTAATAACACACTTTACATGATGTTCCAATCGTAGCGGGGGCTAGGGTAGGGGGCAGTTTTCATAAATAAAGAAAAACCCCAAAAATGCAATAAATGTTCAATAATTTATTGCTTTTTACTCCGGTCCCCAACATAAACAAAATCCTCTGTGTACCCATGCCTTGAGCCATAATGCATGGCCGTCCATTTATGGAAACTGCCCCCTACCCTATCCCCCGCTGCGTACAGTCATGGTTCAGTGACAAAGCAATGGCCTCGTAACTGTGAGGCCCCAGGATCAAAACCGTGTCGATGTGCTATATTTGTGCCCTTTTGTGGGGCATTATTCCTCATTATTGTCATTTATGACTTAATGGTGTAGGTCCCCTAGTTGATAAGTATAGTAGCATACACATGCTTTAGCAGTCACGCAAAACACACATTGGCAAAAATTTTATTCAATAAAATCTGAGAAAGTATATTATTATCTAGATCTATTTGGAATAAATTATTTAAAAAATAATTCCATGAATTGGGGTAAAACAAAAATATTCCAACTATAAGCATAGTAGCATACACATGCTTTAGCAGTCACGCAACACACACATTGGCAAATTATTATTCAATAAAATCTGAGAATGTATATTATTATCTAGATCTATTTGGAATAAATTATTTTTAAAATAATTCCATAAATTGGGGTAAAACAAAAATATTCCAACTATATGAGCGACAGTGTATATAATAACTTACTTATAATCTATCAATCAACAAACCACCATTCACTACTATAGCACAAATGATTGTCAGTAAATAAAATGTCTACCTACTAGTTACAATATTTAAAATAAATACAGAACGTCTGTTGAGAGTCAGAACGGCATTCGTTTTTGTGCTAAATGATAGGAGTTCATGCCCTTCTGGCTGTCAACAGACGCTGAGGACGACGTGCTTCTATTTCAAAGATCTTTCAACAGCTCCCATAAATCTGTCTTTCTGGTCAGATCATGCAGAGACCATGCAGAGACCTGGGGTGTTTCACAAAGATCATAAGTTGAACGTATCTCTAAGTTGGACTTAACAATTATGGAAAGCCGTTAGCATCTATGAAAATATTTTGTACAAGATATTTTAAAAGGCATAAAATGTTGATTCAAATCATTCATATTTTCTATTATCAAGAAGATTTCATGTTCTTGATGTGGAATCAATAAAAAATCTAAAATACTAGATTTTTTGCCTTTGATATATATTTGTTAAGGCTACTAAGGCTCTCCATAATTTTTAAGTCCAACTTACAGTTAAGTTCGACTTAGGATCTTTGTGCAACAGGTTTAGGCTTGAGGGCCAGATCCTAGAGACCATCTATCTGTCTTTTTAGTCAGACCATGCAGAGATCTGGACCTGGAAAGGTTGAGGCTTGAGGGCCAGATCCAAGAGACCATCTGTCTGTCTGTTTAGTCAGACCATGCAGAGATCTGGACCTGGAAAGGTTGAGGCTTGAGAGCCAGATCCAAGAGACCATCTATCTGTCTTTCTAGTCAGACCATGCAGAGATCTGGACCTGGAAAGGTTTAGGCTTGCGGGCCAGATCCAAGAGACCATCTGTCTGTCTGTTTAGTCAGACCATGCAGAGATCTGGACCTGGAAAGGTTTAGGCTTGCGGGCAAGGTCCTAGAGACCATCTATCTGTCTTTCTAGTCATACCATGCAGAGATCTGGACCTGGAAAGGTTTAGGCTTGAGGGTCAGATCCAAGAGACCATCTATCTGTCTTTTTAGTCACACCATGCAGAGATCTGGACCTGGAAATGTTTAGGCTTGCGGACATGGTCAAGGAGACCATCCATCGGGAGTGGGTCGGCACCAGGAGGGAGAGAGAACTTGATCTGCTGAACGATCAAGGTGAAGTAAAGAAACAGCTCCATCTTCGCTAGCTGGGCTCCCATGCACATGCGTTTTCCTTGAAAGAAAAAAAAGATGGAAAACAAAAATTGGAAGAAAAAAATGAATGCTCCTTTATTGAGCACTTTATTATCATTAACTGACTACATTGGTGTCGCTTCAAAGAACAGGAGCACCCCCCTTAAAAACCTTGAATGATCTAAATATATAATATCGATAGATACATCCCATGAATGTGTTTGCCCCCTCCCAACTCTACAGACCGATCGACGCAACTTGCAGAATTCAATTAACGAACTGGGTAAGCGGACACTTTTTTTTTTTTTTTTTGGTCTCGAAATTTGAAAATTTGACATTTTTCTTCGTTGGGGGGGGGGGTAAGGTCACCTTTTTTAGGTTAGCCGTGGGCATATTTTTTTTTTCTTATCAAAAAAAAAAAAAAAAAAAAAAAAAAATCCAAAGGGGGGGGTTTTAGGTTTTTTTAGGGGGGTTTACACACATTAAAATACCAAAGGGGGGGGGTTGAACCCCCAAAACCCCCCCCCCCCTGCGTACGCCCCTGGATGAGGGAGTCGAACTCATTTGGTGTCAAGCCTCAATTTCTGGCGAGACTGTTCTGTTGGTAGCATTCTATAGACCACCAGGAGAAAGTGCTACCCCTATTGATAAGTTGAGAGAAAACTTACTCAAGATACACTGCAGTACTAGATCTCCTCATGTAATTCTTAGCGACTTTAACGTCCCAGGATTGACTTGGAGCACTGATGATGTTACTTCACCAAAGGGAAGTCTACAGAAGTCCTTAATGGATCTTATTGATGACAACCACTTATCCCAGATGGTTACCTTCCCAACAAGACATCACCAAAATGGAACAGAGAACAAGCTGGATCTCTTACTAACAACACATCCTTCCCTAGTCACAGATTTGAAGCCAGTTGCAGGCCTCAGTGACCATTGTATTGTTAAAGCAAAGTTCTGTACCCTTACCAATCTTCTGAAAAAGCCACCACGCATAATGCAACTATGGAAGAACGTAGTCCCCGATGACTTCAAAGGCAAAGCTCAGAAACTGAATGCAGATTATTTTGAGAGAAATCTTGATTCAAAATCGGTTGAGGAAAACTGGTTGTGTTTCAGGGATAATCTGAAGGCAATAGTCTCGGACACAGTACCTACCAAAACAGCCAAGGAGAGTATACGTACGCCTTGGTTCACACGCACACTCAAGCGACTGTGTAGCAAGAAGGAGAAAGCTTACATCAAAGCAAAGCGTTCTGGAAATCACCAAGACTGGATAGATTTTACACACATACGCAAAGATGCTGGTAAATCCATCAGATCTGCACACAGGCAATACATCAAAAAGTTGACGGATTACGCGAATACCAAAAATTTTTGGCGATATATACGCTCAACAAGAAAGGATAATGTCGGCCTTCAAACCCTGAAAGTCAACGCTCATCAATGCCCGAGACAAAGCGTTTGCACGATCAAGCCAGTTTGAAAGCGTCTTCATTTGAAAGCGTCTTCAACCATGGTTGGGAACCCTTTCCCGGAGATGCCACTCATAATTGTTGATACAGAATGACTTAGGAAGCTGTTGCGGAATATCAATACCTCAAAGGCTATAGGTCCAGATCAAATCCCGAATCAAGCCTTGAAGTTGGGAGCAGATGAAATTGCTCCTGTACTTCAACATCTATTTCATCAATCACCTGGGTGACCTCCCAATAGATTGGAGGAGAGAAAACACCACACCTATCTACAAGAAAGGGCCCACAACAAATCCAGCGAATTACCGTCCGGTCTCGCTGACGTGGGTTTGCTGTAAGCTCCTGGAACATATCATTGATTCAAATATTATGACCCATTTATCAAAATGGGACATACTCTCTGACAACCAGCATGCTTTCAGAAAGGCAAGATCTTGTGAAACTCAGCTTATCCTGACAACTCACAAAGAGTATTGATGCTGGACTGACAACTGATGTAGCTATACTGGATTTTTCAAAGGCCTTCGATGTGATGCCTCATCATAGCCTTCTCACTGGACTTCTATTGGAATAGATCCAAAACCCAAAAGTGGATATCATCCTTCCTTACTATTAAAGAGATCCCAGAGGGTCATGATTAACGGCGAGTGTTCTGACTGGGTTCCCGCCCTCAGTGGGACTCCATATGGTACAGTCCTCGGGCCACATCTCTTCCTCCTTCATGTCAATGACATTGATAATGGTGTGAAGAGTACTACCAGACTATTTGCGGATGATTGCTTAATCAACAACACGATAAGATCACCCAAAGATGAGGAAAGACTGCAAACAGATCTTAACACATTGGTCAACTGGGCCAATACCTGGGAATGACTTCCAACCCGAGCAAATGCACAACTATGCGAGTCACGAGGAGCAGGAAACCAAACAGAACATCCTACCAGATGATGGGAGTCAATCTCGAAGAAAACACACACACCAGATAGTGGGTATAATCATACAAAATGATATGAGATGAAACAAGCAGGTTGAAAATTCAAGAAGTAAGGCCATGAAAGTAGTCAACTTCTTGAAAAGAAACTTCTATCAATCTTCAACAAAAGCAAAGGAGAAGCTGTATTTCATGCTGGTTAAACCTCATCTTAACTATGCTTCTTCAGTCTGGTATCCATATACGAGCACCAACATCAGCAACATTGAGAGAGTCCAGAATGCAGCAGCTAGATTTGTCAAAAACACTTATACAAGATATTCAAGTGTCACTGCTTTGAAGGACTCAATGGGTTGGATCCCCCTCCAGGAGGAAAGACGGAAGTCTCGTATCACCTGTTTGTACAAAATGATCCATGATTTGGTGAACATCAACTACAAGAATTACATCTCACCGAAGGTAGAACGAACAAGACGGGGCCATGACCAACAATTCTATATCAACAAAGTCAGAACGGATGCACATGCTTACTCATTCTTTCCAAGGACAGTTAAGGACTGGAACAGTCTTCCTCCCTTAATTGTAGCCCAACCTTCCTTAAATACTTTGAAATCTGCGCTTAAAACAAACTTTAAACCAGCACCATAAGTTGGTGGCCGCACATGACGACACACCTCCAGTTTAAACACCTTTACGGCGTCTTTTGGAGGAATCCTACCAAGTACCAAGATGAAAGATGACCCCCAATGATGCCGATGCTCTACCTCCTTCAATGTCTGGACCTAGGCTACGCCACTCATCTCAAATGCAAGCTCTTCCAACATGTTGAGATAATAAGAATATTTACATTCGTATAGCTCATAATACTATGTTTCAAAGACCAAGCCCCGTGGAGAAAAAAATTAAAGCACATAGGGACATACTTTATAATGTGTTATGCGCTATTAAAAAAATGGGTTATTATTATTATCACAGTAACTGGATTCAATTGCTATCCGCGCATGAGTGTTTTACCACTCAACTGTGAGATTGGTGAGTGAGTAAAAATGAATCACACTTACCAGCAGAGAAGGATAAAAAACTCTCGGGTTGTTTGACGAGGGTGCCATCATCATTCAAGAACCTGTCAGGGTTGAACTGCTTGGGATCTTTCCACAAGTCCTGGTCATGGTGTAGAGACCTGTAGAGAAGTCATATGTTCATAGAATGAGGTGCTCGTGGACCTTGGGGAGTGTTTCACAAAGACTAAGATCGACTTTTAGTTGGACTTAACTATGGCAGGCCGTTCAAGCCACTGTTTGCTCTCACCATCATGAACTCGAGATATTTTTTCCTTCAATAATGAATTATCAAAAAAATGTAAATTCTGTAGATTTGTGACAATGATTTGGGAGTCCCTTGAGAGATCAAGGCCAGTAAAATGATGAGAGGAAACAGTGGCATGAACAGCCTGCCATAGTCAAGTCCAACTTGAAGTCGATTTTTGTCTTTGTGAAACACTCCCAGTACAAATAAATCGTTTCTATTCGTTAAATACCTCAATCACTCAAACGACCGGCAACCAAGCCCAACAACAGACCGAAAACGACCAAACAAGAAAAGAAAAGGACCACAAAATTGCCCAAAATTCGATCAATTTGGAGTCAAGGTGAGTCGGTTTCGCTTGGTCAGAAACATCAGCCTAGAGGCGACATTGTCACAACACAAATGTATTCATCCCATTACAAATAGCAATGCACGTAGTAGTATAGGGCTAAAAATACCCATAATAAATTTCTGCAATGTCTGGATGACTCCAGACATAATACACATATACGGGCAGCCAAGAGACATTTCACCCCCCTCCCCCGTTCATATCTTGATACGCCACTTGTTACATCTCAGTTCCGAGGCAACTGCTTCAAATTATTAAGTTTTTTATTGTGTTGATATCATTTTCATGATTTTATTAGTAGTAGCGGTAGCAGTACCAGTATTGCTATCAATATTATTGTTATTGTTTGTATTATACTATTGTTATGATCACTTTCTATTATTATAATTATTATTATTATTATTATTGTTTTTAGGAAACTATAATTTCACAAGTGGAAACATGAGTGTGTGAAATGTGGGGGGGGGGGGTGGGTGGCTAGGAAGCTGCAGCTGCTGTGGCGTTTGTAATTTCCAGTATTCGGGCAACCATTACCGCGTACATTCTGGCAGAGAGATGGTCTGTTTGCAATTTATATCATCTTATCTAGTATATTTTCATTATGGAATTATAATAGATATGTCAAAACTTTGCCCGTTCGCTAGTAAAACTTCAAAGAATGGACGGCCTGGACGGTAACGATATCCGGGCAACAGTTATCAGCCCTCTTAGCAAAAATGGGTTGAAGTGCATTGCCACGAGACTCGCGACCACGCCCTCTCCTCTCACCATAGGTTGATGAGCAGAGCTGTTCCTTTTGGTAACTTGTGTCCGCAAAGAACGGCATCCCTGGATGACTCCCGCGGTATCAGGGGAGCTACGGTGGCCAGGCGTTGGACCTCCAAGAGGGCTGCTTGGGTGTAGGTTAGACCGGAGCGATGCGACATTGAGACCTCTTTGTCGCCGATTTCCTGTCAGAGAGGGAAAAAAGACAGGATTGGAAGACAAACTTGAGGGAGAGGTTGAAGAAGACAGATTGAGAGAGCAGTGCTGTGATTTAGTTGAATGTGAATTGGGAACAGGTCCATCTGATTTCATGAAATATTTAATCCTTGTTGAGAATGAGACCGGGACCTCACTTATGAGAGCAAAGCGAGACCGAGATCTCCCCCCCCCCCCCCCCTTTGAGCATGAGCATGCTGAGTAATTAGAATCTATCTGTGGAATAATCGAAAAGGGATACTATTGAAAACCTTCCATTAACTCTTCCCCACCGCATAGTGACATTGTTGTCATTGATTAGAGGCTTATACATGCAACTTGAAGTAAAAAGAACTTGAAAGGCAATGTTTGCCAAATTCAACCTTATTTGTTAAATGTTAAAACCTTGGTTAAGATTTCCACAATACAGTGGAGGGTTTAAGAGGACACAACTGGTCTGTACCCCCATTTTTAAATCCAATTAGCATTCTTTTAAACCAATTGCGTGATAAAGATATCCCCTTTTGTATCCCAATTTCACAACAAAATTATTTGCCTCCATTCATTGTTCGTTTTTGTCTCCATATTATGCCCACATCCCTTATCACCCAACTTGTAATATAATTCTAGTAAACCGACTGACATTTATGATCTCGTCATGGATTTTCTGCTGAATCTCTGGGTGACTGACGAGGTAGACGACCGCCCATGTCAAGGTAGTCGATACACTGTCGGCTCCAGCCAAGTACAGGTCAAGTATAACTAAGTCTAGGGCTTCCAGTGAATAGCCCTCTGGGTCCGTGCGACGGTGGATAAGGTAGGCGGTCAAGAAATCGCTGGCCTCCAGTTTGCCTAGTCGTTCAAGACGATAAGGATGATCAAATATTTAATTGAAAAACACACACACACACAAAAAATTCCTTCAACAATAAAACAAGAAAAACAAACAAAACAGAACAAGAAATTTCACTTCAATCGATACATCTTCCCTCTTTGAAAAGGATGATATTAAACAAAGATGCCAAGAATATATCCAAGACCTATTTGACGATGATAGAGGTCCAGAACTTCCAATCACTGACAACGAGGGTCCAAGTATACTTGAATCAGAAGTTAAACAAGCTCTGCATTAACTGGGAACTTCTAAATCTGAAGGCCCAGATGGGATAACACGGGAAGAACTTGTGGCCTTAAAAGAATTTTGAATTGAACATTTGACTAGTATTTGCCAAATGATATACAATACAGGTTATATTCCTGAAGATCTGAAAAAGTCGATATTTGTGCCAATTCCAAAGAAGCCTAAGGCAAGTGTATGTGAAGATTTTCCGGACAATTAGCCTTATGAGCCATGTAACCCAAGTTGCTCTTAAAGATCATTCTCAACAGAATAAAAATTCAAATTGACAATGAAGTAGGTAAAGGGACAGTTTGGTTTTAGACCTCAAAGTGGTACTAGAGAAGCAATATTCTGTATGAGAATGATGACAGAAAGGTATATTGCAGTAAATAAAGAAATATATGACTTATTGTGTGCTTTATTGACTACTTTAAAGAATGCGACAAAATTCACCACGACAAATTGATTGAAAGCTTACAAAAAATTAATCTAGATGGTAAGAACATACGTCTTATATCTAAGCTTTACTGGGAGCAGACAGCTGCCATCAAAATTATCAATGAAATTACAGGTTACACAAAAATCAAAAGAGGAGTACGTCAGGGATGCGTAATGTCCCCATCTCTGTTCAACTTGTGCACAGAGTTGGTATTCAGGGAAATTTCAGATATGAAAGGTGTTAGTATTGGGGGTGTAAATATTAATAATTTACGTTATGCTGATGACACTGTACTTTGCGCAGAGAATGAAGCAGATTTACAACATGTATTGGATATTGTAAAAGTCAAAAGTGAAGAGTTTGGTCTAAGCATGAATATCAAGAAAACTAAGTCACTGATTTTTAGTAGAACAGAGAATAAGTCTAGAATATGTTTGAAACTCGATGGACATATCATTAAGCAAGTCAGTAATTACATCTACTAGGATAAAACATCACAGATGATGCCAGATGCGAAGCAGAAATAAAAAGAAGAATATAAATTGCTCGGAATACATTTCTGGCAATGAAAGGATTATTCACAAATTGAAAGGTGAAATTTGCGCTTAGGTTGAGACTAGTAAACTGTTATGTATGGTCTGTCCTATTGTATGGAGCAGAAACATGGACAATAAACAAGGCCATGGAAAATAGGAGAACATCTTTTGAAATGTGGATCTACAGAAGAATGATGAAAATATCCTGGAAACGAATGAAAACAAACAAAGAGATATTGCATATGGCAGGGCGTAAACAAATTGCACTAGTAGGATTAATTAAGGAGAGAAAAATCAAATACTTTGGTCATGTTAAAAGGCACCAAAGCCTCTCAAAGGATGTATTGGAAGGAAGAGTTGAAGGAAGTAGACCTAGAGGAAGACCCAGAATCAACTGGGAAGAGAATGTCAAGAACTGGAGTGGACTAAAACTGCAAGAGTGCACCAGAATGGCAGAGTGAAATGGAGAGATGTTGCAATCAACCTCCGAACCGGGAGAAGATACTTAGATAGATAGATAGGATACATTTTTATAAATGTAATGTTTCCTGGGAGAAATTTCAATAGTTTAAACATATACTGGGTGTAAGCCACAAATATGTTTAAACTATTAGGATACATTTTGTTGGTAATGGATTAATGCTGGAACATCCCATATTAAACTATCTTAAAGGAGTCACACCAAGAAGCAAAAGTGTATTGAATTGATGCAAAATTCATATCATTGCCAAAGGGAAGCCTTACTGATCAAATACAACAAATTTCCTCTTCAAAATATGTTTGGGGCCCGCAGAAATCAACTTTCAAAAATGTTAGTTTTGAGATCCAGATTTACTGCCTTCAGCAGTCCTTCGTATGACGTCACTATTTACAATCAGGCGCGTACGCAGGGGGGGGGGTTGTTGGTTGAACCCTTTGGTATTTTTTATGTGTGTATTTTGGACGAAAACACCCCACCCCCCCCCCCCCAACGGACCGAAAGGGACCAAAAAAAAATTAAAATGTCCTCTTACACCCCCCCCCCCCTCCCCCCCCCCCCCCCCGCTTATTCAGCGGCTGGCTGAGTCGTTGTGCAATTTTTGGCCCGATTTCAAAATGTTAACCCCCCCCAAAAAAAAAAAAAAAAAAATCCTGCGTACGCCACTGTTAACAAAACTATGCACAATGTTTCTCCAAAATTCATCAAAATTAGAAGAGTCATCAAAATAATGTCGATTAAAAAAAATCATTTAAATTAATCGGCAACTTACAGGCATCAATTCTGTCCTCTCGGATTTTGATCTCCTGGTGGAAAAAGGACTCGATGTGAGCCCATGAATCATAGAGCTTCCTCCATTTCTCAGTGTGTTTCATCACGGGCCAGAGAGAAGGAAAGAGAGCTAGCACTGCACCCTCATGACCCACCATCAGATTCCGTACATTTCTCACCAGTTCATCCCCGCTCTCGGAGCCATGGTCGACCCGACGATCGAACACCAGTTTGTTGATGACGTTGAAGGAGATGACACCGAAAGCGACGCTCGGGTCCACCATGGATCCTACTTTGGTCTATAGGTTAAAGAGGGAGAGTACATAAAGGGGATGGCATTAGTAAAAATGTTGTGAAAGAAAGAAATACAATTAACCTTAAACCTTGAACCTTGAACCTAGTCTGCATTTACCACTCTATACCCATGAGATGATTGGGAACTGCGATTAATTAATTTTAGAAAATGGGTGGAATTAATATTACTTCAAATCATTACTTCAAAATCTAATCAGATATTTTTCCTATGGATGGTGATTCATGCTATCACCTAGTTGAGCCCCATATCTCTATGGGTATGTTCTGAATCTTTATACATTCTTGATTGCATGTCTTGCTCATTATCATTATACCAAGCTTTTTAACCAAGTAACGGAGGTGTTTGGTCCAGTATGTGAAAGCTTTTTGATTTATTCTTAAAACGCCAAACGTGACGATTACTTTCATGCCAGACTTTTATATCAGACACACATTGATGATTGGAAGTAATGTCACGCACTAACTTAATAATAATATAAACTCCTAATTGAATTGAAAACTAATAGATTTAATGTGCTGAACAATACTCAAGGTGTTTATTCTTATACAATATAATGATTACAGGTCGTTTGTTAATATAATCCCAAACGTAACAAGCTGTAGGGTAAGTTTTTATGTCAGTTTCTTACATTTAATGTAAAAGGAATAAGACATTATTATTATTATTTATTAGGCCAGTCATAAAAGCACAATACATTTACATTTTGACAGATCATGCAATAAAAAATGGAAGGAGCAACGTGTGGGCCAGGGCTCACAAAAGTGAAATTCAACACTATTATTCGGAGGCAAGTGAGCCCTCACATGTTGCTCCCAAATCAACTTAGATATAAACATAACATTGACATACACACAATATTGCACATTGTTTAACATTTTTTTTTAATACATCTTAACTCCCCCCCCCCCCCCCCCTCCCTCCAAAAAACTAAAACTAAAATGACACATTTATTACATATCGCATATTCAAAAATACATGGAAAGTTATAAGAAGTATAATTAAATCACCTTTACAAACTTCAAAATATTAAATGTATAAATGTCGATGGTTGTTCCGTAGAAGATACACAAATTATTGTGGATAAGTTTAACGAATATTTGTGTAATGTTGGGTTGAAACTTCAGGACTATATCCCTAGATGTCAGAAGAATTTTTTTGATTTTATGCAAGAACCGAATACAAGTAGCCTATTGTTGATGCCCACGAATGAAGCAGAACTGCTTAAACTTGTGAACTCGCTAAAAAGTAAAAAGAGTCCTGGCTTTGATGGCATAACAAATGAGTTCATTAAGGATATCGTACATGGAATTGTGATACCGCTTGTCTATATCTTTAACTTATCTTTCTTATCTGGCATTGTACCAAAACGAATGAAAATTGCTAAGGTAGTGCCAATTTTTAAAAAGGGTGATCCTCAAACATTAAGTAATTATAGACCCATTTCATTAATGACATCTTTTTCCAAAACTTTAGAAAAGCTGATATATGATAGAACAGTGACATTTTTTAACAAGACCAAAATAGTTTCAAAATTCCAATTTGGTTTTCGTGAAAAAATACCACTACGCATGCTATCTTACATTTTATTGATAAAGTAGCTCAAGCGTTAGATAATCACCTTAACACAATAGGCATACTCTTGGATTTCTGAAAGGCGTTTGATACTGTTGATCATGAAATTCTAATTAGTAAATTATCATATTATGGAGTCAGGGGCATCGCTGTTAGTTGGTTCAGGAGCTATTTAACTGACGGGAAACAATATGTATCATTAAATGGAATTAACTCAAGTCATCAAACTATATCCTGTGGAGTCCCTCAGGGATCCCTTCTTGGCCCCTCCTTGTTTTATTATATATTAATGATTTTCATTATTCATCCGACGTCCTATCATTCATTTTTTTTGCAGATGATTCAAGTGTATTTTTTTCTCATAAAAATCCTGAAATTTTATTAGAAACAGTTAATAGTGACTTTGTGGATCCGTGCAAATAAGTTGTCTTTGAACGTTCAAAAAACAAACTATATGCTTTTTAGTAATTCACTGAGAGACTTACCTGTAGGCGTACGTTTTGATGATGCTATTACTGTGAGGGTAACTTCCTCCAAGTTTCTTGGGTTACACATTGATGAGAAGCTGACTTGGGCATCACATTGTAGTAATATTTGTAAAGTTATTTCTAAAAATACTGGTGTAATTTATGAAATGCGCTCTTTTGTGACACAAGAAATTTTGCTTATTTTATACTCTACTCTGGTTTTGCCTTATCTTAATTACGGAGTGTTGGCATGGGGGAAGTCACTAAAAACTCAACTCAATAAGATACTTGTTGCTTAAAAAAGGGTGATTAGAATTGTTTTTAACGTACATTATCGTGCTCATACTAATGTTTTGTTTCATAGTAATAAACTATTAAAGGTAGAAGATATCTACCTCTTCCAGTTAGGAAATTCATTTATGCAAAGTCCCTTAGATTGTTGGATTCTACCAGAGAATTTAGAACAGATAACATCCAAATGTGACATTGTTCCCTCTATAGCCCCTGACCATTCAGCGGTTAATCTGGTTTTCCATTATAGGTCATCGACAAAAACAAAATATCTTATTGGAAGTTTAATAATAGTCTAAGTGACAAGTAATAGGTTAAGAAGATGAGAGAAGAAATTCAGACTTTAAAAGAGAACCCTTCTTTTGAAATTAAAGGCAATAGAGTACTATGGGATTTAATGAAAATGGAAATACGGAAGTTTACAATTAAACTCTCAAGAAAAAGGGCGGAGGAAGGAAATTAAAAAAAAAAAAAAAATCAGAAAATCGGGAGAAGAGATTAATGACTTGGAAGTGGATTTATTGTCGATTGGGGGGGGGGGGGGGTGGGTAGTGAGCACTTTTTTTTTTTTTTTTGCCCCCGGAAATTTGAAAATCGCGCCGACCGATATTTCGCTCTACACCCCCACCCCACCCCCCCCCCCCCCCCCCACTTCTGGTCGCAATTTTTCTTTTTTTAACTTTTTGGGGGGCAGGGGAGCCAAGCCCCGTTCGACCCCCTGGATCCGCGCTTGAGTCCATTCACTGTGGTCTTAGTTTAGAATTAATGTTTGCAAAGAAAGTTTTTAAATTTGAAGAAATAACTGCAAAGATGGTGTATAGAAGTCAAATCAAGAAGAATGCAGAAATATGCTTAGCATTTCATAACTTAATGGAACTTTATAATATCACAACTAGAGAAGTGGAAAAGATTTTTGTTCAACCAAGGTAGTGCTCATCAAACACTAAACTGAGAGATGTTCAGTTTATTTTTTTTGCATAGAATAGTTTATACAAACCATCATTTACATAGACTCAAATTTTAGTAGCAGTGACTTTGAGAAAACTAGGTGTCCCTTATACTTTGAACTACAATTTGCTCTGTGATTTCGCTTTATTTTTCACGAATTTTTCTTCATGATCAACGCTTCAAAGCTGACAAACTGCAAGGAATAATACCCTAGTCCTCAGGAACAATGAGGGATCTTTAGTTTTTTCTTCAATTTGGAGTAATTTTGGATCTGATTTGTGTCTCTTTACCGTGAGTAACTGCTGTTTTGTGCCTGTGATCCCACTCATATGACTCTGTGATGTACATTATTATACATTTGCTTACATGAACATCTGTTATTGTTAATTAAAGCAGCTTATAAATCATTCTATTTTATTACACAAAATTGAAATATTACAGTATAAGGGGCACACCTCAAACTTTTATCAAGTTATTTATCTGATCGTAAACAATTAACAATTTTTAATGAAGCCGCCCTTACAAAAAAATGTTTAATGGTATACCAATGGTACCACTGAAAAGTACCACTGAAAATACCATACTGATACCATTCACAAAGACCATTTAAATACCATTCGGATACCATTGGAATTACGCTCGCAACGTACCATTGGGCACCATTCATCTACCAGTAAAATACCATTCAACCTAATAATAATTTTTTGGACGCTCATTTGCATAATCACCAATGGTAGATGAATGGTACTATTTACACCATTGAAATTTGAATATGAAATATGCAAATTTTGTAACATTAATCTACCATTCACCATTGGTATGGTAGGCCAATGGTGGATGGTAGGCTAGTGGTGGATGTTGAATGGTAGGCCAATGGTGGACGGTGAATGGTAGGCCAATGGTGAATGGTAGATTGGCCTACCATCCACCATCCACCATTGGCCTACCATTCAACATCCACCATTGGCCTACCATTCACCATTCACCATTGGCCTACCATTCATCATCCACCATTGGCCTACCATTCAACATCCACCATTGGCCTACCATCCACCATTGGCCTACCATGCCAATGGTGAATGGTAGATTAATGTTACAAAATTTGCATATTTCATATTCGAATTTCAATAGTTTAAATAGTACCATTCATCTACCATTGGTGATTATGCAAATGAGCGTCCAAAAAATTATTATTAGGTTGAATGGTATTTCACTAGTAGATGAATGGTGCCCATTCAAGCGTAGCGAGCGTAATCTCAATGGTATCCGGATGGTATTTAAATGGTGTTTGTGAATGGTATCTGTATGGTATTTTCAGTGGTACTTCCGAATGGTATACCATTGGTTTACCATTGAACATTTTTTGTAAGGGCTCCCCCTCTCTCTCCTCTCTTTCATCCCCCGATTCTTTTGTTTCCCTTTTCTCCTTTTCCCCCTTTTCTCTTCCCCCCCCCCCCCCCTTTTTTTCTTTCTTTTCTTTCCTCTCCTTCCTCTTTTTCTCTTTCTCTTTCTTTCCTTTCTTTTTCTCTTTCTTTCCTTTCTTTTCTTTCCTTTCTCTTTTTTCCTTTCTTTCCTTTCTTTTCCTTTCCTTCCTTTCTTTTTCTCTTTTCTTCTCTTTCCCTTTCCCTCTCTTTTTTCCCCTCCCCCTTTTCTCTTTTTCCTGACGGCAGCGCAATTTTAACGACAATATCCTGACAGGTGGGGGATGTCGCACCCCCACCCACCCCCCACCCCCAGCCCCCCCCCCCCCCCCCCCCCCCTTTGCAGACGCCCCTGGCTGGATTACATTAGTCTACGATTTTCCATACGATTTGGGAGGCATCGTAGGAGGCTGCGGGCTACGATGTTTGTGTTTACATTATCTACGAGCATCGTGCAATTTCTTGTATTGGCTGTCGGGGGAAGGCCAGGGCAAATCCGCCCAGAGGCTGCTAGGAGATTGTACGGAAATCTTGCAATTTCAAATTAGTAGCTGTGCAGTCTCCGCAGCCTCCACACGGAAATCGGACGGAGCCCGTGCAGCTTCCGTCCAAAGGTTGCGCGGAGAAGGCAAGGTGACCGTGCAGCCGCCGTGCCGTTTTTAAGCGTTTTTGTGCCTCCATGTTCACCGGAAAATCGTGCGTTTGCTGCACGATCAGCGCTAGTCCTCCGCTCGATGCCCGTGCGGGGATTGTGCAATGACACCTACGACATGTCTACGGACTACGGGCTTACGATTTTTCAAATTTTTCAAAATTCTGCGAAACGGAACCGTAGAGGCCGCGGAGCTCGTGAATACGTACGGAAATCTCACGGCCGCCTCCTGCCTCCGTACGGAAGCCGCACGAAAAAGGGGATACGGGCAGGAGACAATCGCAAGCCAAATGTAATCCAGGCATTAGTCACCAAGGGGTTTTAAACGGAATGGTGTAGGATCAAATTTGAAAGAGGTTTCCAAGCAAAAGAAAAGAAAATAATATGGTTTGAAATTAGTCTTAAATTTGGTAATAGCTTACAAATGTGAAGGGTAATAAAACTATTCTTACTTAAATCGTAGTTTTCACTGTATTCTTCTTTTTGATTTTGCTGACAATAATAGTTATGCATACAGGCATATAATTATGCTAACCGGTAAATGTTATATCGCAGCACCTCCATTTGGAAGCCCCTGCATCATTAACCATGGACCCTACCATAAAGGGTCATGCATATATTAACACAAGTATTGACAAGACAGGAACTTACCTTAAAGTAACTGATAACATGTCTGGCCTCTGTTTGGATAAGAGGCTCCAGGGATACTTTGCCGAAGCCCATGCCACGTAGGGTGGTGTGGGCGAATTTTCGTTGGCGTTTCCATTCTTCATCTGCCAGTGAGTCGAAGAGACCTGGGGGAGTTTCGATCATCAACTAAAATTACATAACTATTCAAAGCCAAAGTACATATAATAAAGATATTATTATCAGAATTATGCTATCTTACAAATTTATAAGCATTCATTGTCAATCCTAGAATTCTTATTCATATGATGTTCAGGGTTAAATTTCTGTGTGAACTTTTCAGTCTTTGTTTTGAAAGTTTACATCTATGATCAGCCATCTATATTTCTTACATTACAATCATCATTGCCATTATCATTATCATCATCATATTTATATTTTTCATATGCTTTGTGAATGGCAAAATAAGAATCATGATAAACTTTCAGGACAGTCACAGAAAACAAAATTAAATGCATAATGGGTGGTAACGGGGCATTGTTACAACAGTTACACCCCCTTATTTTGTTAATTCGTTGAAAGCCCAATTCAATGACGCTCTCACCCTGCTGAATATATGTACCCTTGTTGATCGACGAAAACAGATCTGTCTTCAATTTGCTAAGGAACTGAACAAACCAACAGGACCATGCCATCACCTGATGCCTCAGGCACCGGAAACTGCCTTTCAAATGAGACTAAGAAAGAGACTAAAAGTCCCGCAAATGAAATTCAGAACAAACAGGCTCAGGAACAGCCCTATCCCATACTCAGTAAACATGTTAAATGAACTCGAAGTAAACATGTGAAGTGAACTCTAATATGCTTTTCACATCTATTTTTCTTAACCCCGGACTATCCTTAACCCCATACTATCCTTAACCCCATACTATTTTTTTGCTGTTCACATCTACGCAGCTTAGCACCACAATTGCCCGGCTAACCCCGCAATAGCCCGGCTAACCCTGCTATTTTGCAGGGCCAGATAGTACCGTACTATTTGTGGGGTTAGCCCACTTTGGCAAAACGTAATGTGAACAGAAAGCCGGCTAAAATTACCCCGGGTAATTGGTGGGGCTAAGGAAGGAATTGGTGGGGCTAAGACCCCCCCTTAGCCCCACCTATTTCCCGGGGTTAAGCAATATTTGGTAGATGTGAAAAGCATATAAGTAAACATGTGAAAAGAACTCTAAGTAAACGTAAACAAAATGTTGAATCATTTTCCCCCCTTCCTTTTCATGTAAACTGAGATGTAACTGTCAAAGCTCCCTTTAGCATGTTTTGTATCAGTATGTTTTGCGGTCGACACTCAGCCAGATTGTGCATTTGTGCATGCATGTGTACAGATCTGCATGTGTATGCACATGGGGGGTGGGGGGGGGGTGGAATGAGTAATAGATACACTCTGTTATATTCTCTGTGGAGAGAGGTTAATCACTATTCAGGCAATATGTTGTCTTTGTTCTTTTTCTTTTCTTTCCTTTCTTATTCTTCTTCCCCTTTTCTTGTTCTCCTATTTTTATTCTTGTTCTTCTCCTTCTTTTTCTCCTGTTCCCTTTTCCCTTTCTTCTTCATCTTCTTCCTACACCTTTTTACTAAACTTTCTTTACCGTATGACTTACCAACATTTAAAATTCAAACTTCAAACTTATATCCTACTACTCCACAGTATTATCATAATAACAATAATATCAATTTTTGATGCAGTTTGAATATATACAATATGTTTTTGAATTTATATTTCCCAATGTATTTTAAACGTTTGTACAAATGTATTTATGTCATTTTTAAAAAGGAATATTTGTAAAATCATCGCAATTCGGCTATGCCGCAATGATGTTTTTCATTAATAAACCAGTTATCCAGTTATCCAGCCAGCTAGCTCTAGATAGCCATAGCGTCAATGAACTTCTGGCACTCAACACACATGCGTCTATGTACAGCAATCAACGATTTTAAGAAGAGTGATTACGAATTATTGAAAGCCTTTTTGGTGTGCATTTATGGCAGGGTATTAAACCCCTTTCGAGGCCCGCCGGTCATATTGTAACAAACAGAAATACATGTAGTATAGAAAGTATATTCTTCTAGTACCGTGTGATTGAAAAACAACAGCACAACATAACAACAACAAAAACAACAAAGTCAAAGAATACCTAGTCGTTTGGGGTTGCGGGCGAGGAAAGGAAATAATTCGCCTCGATCTGCGAAGTCCAAACCAGTCTTACAGGTGAGTTCTTTCACAGCTTCAGATCCGTTGACGATCAATGTGAGCTTTCGACCTAGATACAGTGAGTAAATGGAACCATATTCCTTGCTCCAGCCCACAAGCGAATCCAAAAGTTCGTCGTGTGGTTTCAGCGAAAATAGATTTCCAAAGAAAGGAAGTGCAGTCGGTCCTCTGGGGATGTTGAAGCCAGTCCTGGTCCTGTTCCTCAGGAAGGTTAAGACTATGGTAAAGGTGGTTACGAAGACGAGCAACGTTCCAGCATTCTCCGTTACAAATTCGACGGCCGCCATTTTCGTGGACTTTCAACTTACCCGTGTTTGTCTTCCGTATTCAATAAATTCAATCTTGCGTGTAGTCCATGCCGACGTTCTCTGTTGACGTACATATTAAATTGTATTGATTTGATCTATAGTCCTTACAATCTATTTTAGCATTACGTTATTGTAGGTGGCAACGATTTGCAGCACCTGCACCGGGAATGGGAGGAGAGGGTGGGTGGGGGTGGGGGGTTGGGTGCATGTACAGTGTGAGTCAAAAAAAGTTTACACCTAGAAAATTGCTAATTATTTTTAAAATCATCTATGAACAGTAAATCATTATACATCCTATGAAAGAGTGTTTTATCCCGATTCATTTAGTATTATTTCTGTGTGGTATGTGTCCACGCTTGGATGAACAGGAGGCATTGTTTGCGAGAGTGCAAAATCGACTTGCGCCAAAGTTGCTAATGTGATGTTTGAACAAAATAATTCGGATTTGAGTATTAATTCGGTCATTACAGATCCAAATAACATCCCTAACAAAATTAATCAGGCCACACATATCAAATATCAAATATCAACCAACATTTGTGCGTGCGTCTGTGTGTGTGTCTTTGCTTCTGCAAAAAGCATATGCAATGCATCACATTTGATACATTTAATTCATTCTCTCACTTTAATCCCAACATATTACTTACTGTAGGCATCACTTTGGCGCAAGTCGATTTTTGCACTCTTGCAAACAATGCCTCCTGTTCATCCAAGTGCGAACACATACCAGACAAAAATGATACCAAATGATTTGGGATAAAACGCTCTTTCATAAGATGTTTAATAATTTACTGTTCACAGATGATTTTAAAAATAATTAGCAACTTTCTAGGTGTAAACTTTTTTTGACTCACACGGTAGTGAGCACGTACTGACAAGCCTCGATCTGCAACCCAGGCCGTGTAAATACATGTAGTATTGAGGACACTGAGGAAGCATTGATCTCCCCCCCCCCCCCCCCCCCCCCACTTTCACCCCGCAAAACCTGCACAATAGTAATTATGTCAGTATTTTGATTTTCTTCAATTTCAATGCTCTCGTATTTAATTCACAAAAACCAAGCAAAAGAAATATAACACACTATGATTTCATTGGCCTTGTACGATTTGATTGATTAATTGAAAGGGTTTTATTATACATGATTGCACTTCGCAACCAAATGGCTGGGTTCTGTACAGTTTACATTGGCAATAATACATACAAATGTGGTCTGAACAATGAATCAACTTTTATAAGAACAAGATGCTATTTGCACAAGGTATAATATATATAAAAAAATCCATGACCAACATGACTATAAGCAGTATAAGGCAATCACAGCCAGAGGGGGCAAAGGAGATTAAGTTATAGGTTGGGAGGTGACACAAGAGTGGGTCAAAGGATGAGCAAGCAGTCCCTTTGCTCTTACCATGCATGGACCTACTACTCTTAAAGGTGAAATTCAAAGAAAATCACAAATATGTCAACTAATGTATCACTAGAAACTGGTAAGCTAACAGATGGCCATCGGACAAGTTTTAGGTCAACTACATATCGGGTGATTTATACAAATACAAATACAACCACCTCCATAGCAGCTTGGATATACGAAAGATTCGCCGGAAAAATAACGACGTTTTAATGACGTCACTATATGGACCAACACTGCCCAAGCAGACGACATCCCATAGTGAATGAACATAATTGCAAAGCTATTACTTCTCAAATTATAATGAGTTTAGTATATATAAATGTAATGGCATGTCAAACCATTCAAAAGGGGATATGACCCGATTCTGATAACTAAAATCTTTTGCTTGTAAATACACAGGATAGGGGTTAATTAACAATCAAAGAAACCAGACTTTCAAATTGAAAAGCCCCGGAATGATATTAAGGACGGCATTTGTTCCCTCTTGAAACGCCGAACATACCCCGGTGTGTGCAGCTGAATATACAATGGCACCTTATTTTGTTTACAAGCGACAGATTCCTTTATTTTTGTATCGCTGCATTTGTCATCAAAATAAAACAATGCGCGGGGTTTAGAGTGAGGCAATATATTTTACATTTAGCTTGACGGTAGTGAAGTAAGAGAAAGAACTCAAGAGAAGATGAAAACACAGGCACTGAAAATGTGTGAGATGTCATGGGACATCGTCTGCTTGTGCAAATCATGTCCATACTGTGATCTCACACATCTAAGCAGCGCTCGGAGAGCTCTTCAGGTGCTATGCCGGGGCTGTATTTTTAAGCCTTTTTTAATATATAATAATCATTACTTCGAATGTTTCCAAGCATTGAATTTTGATAATCTTGTCGAATCAAAGTTTCAACTTTGCAATAATGAAAATAAAGTTAGTTTTTAAAATCAATGAATATCTACTTTAAACCCCCATCACACCAAACTAGCTCACACTACGTTCTGGAACCGTCCTAGAAAATCGTAAAACGGGTTGTGGTCGGGGCAGAATGTGTAAAAACAATGTCTATAATACGTTCCTAGTTCGTTCGTAAACAGTCCTCAATACGTCCATCTCGTTTGTACCCCGTCCACAGCCATTTCACATTAAGTTCAGATCGGGTCGATTAGGCAGTCCTAGCCAGTCCGTAGTCAGTTTAAACCCATTATTAACTAGTTCTACCTCGTTCCCAATACGTCCAAACCCATTCTAACTAGTTCGCCCCTTGTTCTAACTAGTTTTTAACCCGACCACCCCGTTCAGAGGCAGTTCAACTCTTCCTCATCTCGTTCTGAGTGCGTTCGAATGCGCTCCTAGAGCGTGTGCAATCCCGTCCTGACTCGGGAGTTATGAAAACCCAGCGCGTTCTCGTCATTCCTCATTCCCGTTCAACTTCAACTTCAACGCTTTAGGCTTTGCAGATCAAGACGTTCAAGTCAAGCACCTATCACACCAAACTAACTCTCACTACGATCTGGAAAATGTTACCGAACGGGCTCGAACTGTGTGTCAACGGAGTGAACGTATTAGCAACTATTTACGATCTTTTTAAGGACTTCATGGACGGGCTCGGACTGGCTTGGACGGGAAGGGTGGTCTATAACTTTGAGCCTGTTCAAAAGTCTCCCCGTCCTGCAATTGGACGGAGTGACAACGTACTTAAAACGAGATGGACGTACTACGAACGGAATTGCCGTACTTCAATCCTACTAGGAACGTCTTACCACGTGATGTGGTCGAGCATCAATGAGGAAGAACGCGCTGGGTTTGTATAGCCCCGAACCAGGAGGGGATTGCAAAGCACGATAGAAGCGCGTTCGAACGCACTAAGAACGAGATGAGGACGAGTTAAACTGTCTCTGAACGGGATGGTTGGGTTATAAATTAGTTAGAACAAGTTCCGAACTAGTAAAAATGGTTTGGACTGCTTGGAAATATCAAATTTATCCGATCTGAACTTGATATGAACTGACTGTGGACGGGTACAGATGAGTTGGACGTATTGTGGACTGTTAATGAACGAACTAGGATCGTATTAGAGACATTAGTCCAGTCCGAGCCCGTCCATAAAGTCCTTAAACAGATCGCAAACAGTTGCTATTACGTTCAATTCCGTTCGCACACAGTTTGAACCCGTTTGGCAACATTTTCGAGAACGTAGTGAGAACTAGATTGGTGATGGGGGCTTTACACACTCTCAGACACGTTCTTCTAACAAACTTCTCTCATTTCGCCCAACCCCACCCCCGCACAAACATCACTACACTGAAAACTGATAGCATTAATCATCAACAAAGTACACTCCTATTCTCACTCCTATTCTCACTCCTGCAATGTCTTCCATTGGCGTTCCCATGGATACTCTTGTAAACACTCAATTCACACTCTTATACACATTCACTCCCATTCACACTCCCATCCTGATCTTATAAAAGAAAATCGACTTGCGCCAAAGTTGCTTATGTGATGTTTGAATAAAACAATTTGGATTTGGGTATTAATTCGGTCTTTGCAGATCCAAATAACATCCCCAACAAAATTAATCATGCCACACATATCAAATATCGAATATCAAATATCAATGAACATTTGTGCGCGTGTGTGTGGGTGGTGTGACTTTGCCCTTTGCAAAAAGCAAATGCAATGCATTTCATTTGATACATTTAATTCATTCTCTCACTCCACTAATCCCAACATAATACATAATGTACGTATCACTTTGGCGCAAGTCGATTTTTGCACTCTCGCAAACAATGCCTCGTGTTCATCCAAGCGTGAACACATACAACACAAAAATGATACCAAATGATTTGGGATAAAACACTCTTTCATAAGATGTATAATTTACTGTTCATAGATGAATTTTAAAATAATTAGCAATTTTCTAGGTTTTTTTTACTCACATGGTACATCGACTATTCATAGTATATGTAAATTATACTTTTAGCGTGATTGCATCTGGTGAACATTAAACCCAATCAGGGCCTCATTTTGCCTCTGTCGATCAAATTCTTCTTCGGAAGGGGGGGGGGGGGTACCGAGAACGCCACCTTTTGAACGGCCCTGCTTGTCTAACATTTTTTACTTACATATACATATCAACATATTACAACGTGGGGGAGGGGGCGTCCTGGAGTACCCCAGTAAATACAGATATTTATTTATGTATTAGTCATTAATTTTAAAGATCACGTTATATACTTTATTAGTCACTATTTTTTAAAGTTTCTTTATAATCAAGCATTGATAGTACTGGTACTTTTTCTCTTAATGTTGATTGGCATTGCTTCGAGGCAAAAGTAAATGTTCATCTTCACTAGGTTCAAGACGTAGAGATTGGTTACAAGATCCATCAGGTTGGTCGTCGTTTTGTGGCGACTCCATTTCCATCCGTGTCTTCTGAACGTAATACTGCAGTATTCTAAAATTAAAAAATAGATGTAGATTAGAAAATAATATAGGAGTCGGAAACATGTGAATTATTTTAATAATTTTTTGTTGACGATTTCTGAAGTCAAAAACTAAGCAGAAATATAAATATGCATCTGGCCATGCAGGCTATGTTGCCTACATTGTCTATCGCCAAATTACCAATATATTTGAGTACTTATATTTTCGTTCAGATTTTCTCGCTGCAAAAATTAGAATATTGTACTGTAAGCAAGAACAATCATCCTTCATACTTCGAACTAAATTAAGTTATTATGAAACATGAATTAAATAACGTCAATAGTATTTCTTCAATCAATACTTTAATCCATGATTCCCACTCTTCACCCAAACGCTAATTGGGGTCCGGGTCATTGCCGGTAGGATTCCAAAGTCATTGTAGTTTGCTCAGCATTGCGAGTGTCTATTAAATGACGCCTTGCTGGAATGTTCCCCAGGAGTGGAAAATATGAATACATTGTAAATGTGAAAGCCTGAATCATGTGAGCGGGGTAATAATATAGCTGTAAAGCGGATATAACTCGAAAGCAAATACTTACAAAAAATTAACCTTAGGCAATTTCAATAGCCTCGTGTGTCAGCTATTGAAATGTGCGAACTTGACAAAGACGTATTACGTAATGCGAACATAATTTCCTGGGAACATATCATCATCATCACAGTAAGTAATACGCTAAGACTCCGCGGGGGGCATGACGTCTCCGCGAGCCTTTGTATTCTATTGTTTTTTAATGAGATCGCCGACCGAAGTTGGTGCAGCTATCTCCTCCTGAACCCTCCCCTCGGGGTACCGGTGCCCGGTGCCATCGTCCGCGGGAGAGTCTACTCTGTGGAATTGGCTATACTCCGCCCGAGGTCCTCCTCCATGTCGACGTCCAGGGCGAACACAGACGCGATATGCATAATGCATGATATGCGTGACGACAGAGATACCTCATGCATATTCAACATTACATCCGTATGAAAGAGACACACGACAGATGACGATCAACTCACATTATGTTGCGTAACAAGAGCACAATGCAAAGGGTAGGGATTACCCAGAGTAAAGCATCTTCCTATAGGATGTGCTTTGTAGTAGCTGCACAAGCCAGAGAGATACACGGCCGGGGCTTCCCGTCGACGTCCAAACTTAGAGACCTATTTCCATCATGATTGCCGCGATTTTTATATAGTTTTCGTGAATGGAGGTATGAAATCAAAGCTTATTTTGTGATTATTACGGCCATGTTCACTGAATTTCGATTATCATATTCTAAAGGAAAGTTTTCACAAGAAAATCATTGGACTGACAGTTCAGTCGCAAGCTGCCTTCAGTCAACACACGTACAGTACACACAGTGCACTGCTGCTGATGTCGCGCGGCCTGGACTTTGACTGAGTGTAGAGTCGAAAAGTATGGGTGGCCAAGCAGGCCAATATTCGTACGACTATACAACTACACATACGTCTATCCATCCATCGAAGAACCCGTCGACACAACAGCGTGCGGGCCGAAGTGCCATAATTTTGAACACATATACAGCTATAAAGCTATACAACTCTACGTCTACTCAGCCAACGGAGACTATTATTGTCTTATTATATCTACAGTAAATTACAAGAAAGCATTAAATAAGGTTATGAATTGTACATGTACATATTAATAGTTCAATATCAACCAGACAGAAGTATGTGACTTCATGCATTGCAAAACAGTCAGTTGCGTAATGAGTAAAATCGTTGGGGGGGGGGGGTGCAGAAAGAAAATCTGCATCACCATGCACCATTCTTGCATGTTACATGCAGGCTCCAAGAAACGTTCTTCAAAGTGGGGGGGGGGGGGAGAGATCAGTTCGCAGCGAGTTGAGTGTATATATAATATATGCGTGGGGTCCACGGGTTTCAAGGGACCATATCAACCCCCGAAAGCTCGGGGGTTTTAGGCATTTAATTAGGGTCAGATGAGCATATTTTTAATACTTTATTTGTGACACTGGCAGGTCACTAATTGGCGTGGGGTCAATACGTAGAGTTGCGTAGTGTTGCGTACCAACTACGCTGGCCTACGTAACTATATGCTGAGGGACGGAAAGGGGTACGCAAGATAAACGAAAACAATTCAACATGTTTAATTTTTTTCGCGTACTTTCGGCGTAGAAACTTGACGCAGAAAGTACGCCTTTTTACGCAACACTACGCTACATGCCTACGCAACAGTACGCTACCCTACGCCAGATCGACAAAGCAGTAAAAGCTTTCCACACAGTAAGCAACCATAAGCAAACCTATACGCCAGCCTACGCATATTCCTACTCAGGGACTATTTTCCCATTAATACGCAGCCTAATTTCTGCGTATACGTCGGTACACCACACTACGGAACTCTACGAAGTTCCAGTGGCTTAAAGAATAACTACCGGTACAGTTGAATCGTGTTTTTTTTTATTTTTATATAAATGGCAAATAAAGTTCTTGGTATCAAAAATAATATCGCTAGTGATATTCGTTTGTCTCGCAATGTGGTCAATAAGGAATCTAAAAGATCATGACGTTTCGTATGCTACTGCGATACTTCGTCAAGTGATAAAAACTATTGTAAGCAAGGGTCTTTTTATACTTTACGGGAGGACCGGCGGTAGCATACGAAACGTCGTGATCTTTTAGATTCCTTATTGACCACATTGCGAGACAAACGAATATCACTAGCGATATTATTTTTGATACTATATCCGCAATGAGTAATATATTTAGCATTAAAGTTCTTGGTGGTTCTAATTTAGAGAGTCTCTATATATCTATTTACACCCCCGCCCCCTTCTAGAATCCCGCGGATTTCCGCGGGTCCTGCTAGTACAATAGTATATCTAAATTGCGTCTTAGTTTATTTTGTCTCAAAAATAGTGTTTTAGAGACATCGTCGATTTTAAAAGTAAGTATTCAATTGCAGACTCACCCATTCAATGACATAGGGAAAAGTAGAATAACTGAAGTTACATAAAATGTGATTTGAGGGAAGCCAATCTTATTCGTGTATGCAAATAGTCCATTGATGAGGAAGGGTGAACAGACAGCCATTAGACTCGTAGCAAAGGATAATAAGGCGAAATACATTCCTGGAAAGATAATACCAACAATAATTCTAGTCATCTGCGCCTGATTGTGGCCTGAAACTTCCTTACTGGCGGACGGTATCTGAATTTCAAGGAGAAAATCACATTTCTAGAAAGTTGAGTTTCTGCCCTTTCAAATGACACCTCAATCAAGAAAAATAAGCAAGGAATAACAAAGTTCTGTTTGTTTAAAGTAGTGCTTGCATTTCCATAATTTTATCAAACGAATTCGTTTTCACTGGGTGCCTGCCGTAGCAACGAAACAGAGTTGACAAAAGACTTAACTCTATTTCTTTGATTTTCAGCCGTAGACGAAAGACTTCATGCATGGCTGATTGTCAACGAAACGGAGTTAAGTCTGTTTTTTTTTCCTGATTGAGCTGTCATATGAAAGGGCAGAACCTCAACTTTCTGGAAATGTGATTTTCTCTTTGGAATTCAGATACCGTCCGCCAAATGACTTTTCGGTTTCCTCTCTTCAAATTCATTTTAATCACTCATGCGTGAAATTTGCATCGTATGAGTTGCATCAAATGAAAGAGGAGGATCTAAGCTTTCCAAATATGTGTCTTTTAGTAATTATAAATGTGACTAAGTTATGATAAAACATCGAGAATTCTCGGTTTCGTTTTTTTCTGGGACGCACTGTATATAACAACAAAAAACCAACAAACAAAAGAAAAAGCAAATAAGCACTGATCATGTGTCCACGAACTGAGTTCTTACCATGCTCTCTTTTTGTAACCGCTCTGGAAATGAGATCGTTGCAAGCAGGTGTAGCGGCGGTTCTCATGAAGCTGACGACAGTCGCTAAAAGTGGATATCAAAAGATTAATTCAGGTAAATTTAAAGCGATACTGAACTGAAGAATTTTCTGCCCTAGCGTATATTGTTTATTATACAGCGCCATCTCAAGGTCAACTTGCCAATATAGTGCGTAACTCAATACATAATTTCCACTTCGCAGACAGGGGACTCGATGCGAGAACCAACAGCGCAGCTCGGGAAGCATCGAGTTACGGGCCCATACTGCGGTAGCTGACCTGAGATGGCGCTAGGGAGGATTTTTGGGTAGTGCTTTTACACTGTCGCTCATTATAGTTGGAATATTTTCTTTTTACCCCAATTTATTGAATTATTTTGACAATGATTTATTCCTAATAGATCTAGATAATAGTATACATTCTTAGATTTTATTGAATAATAATTTGCCAGTGTTTGTTTTGCTAGACTGCTAAAGCATGTGTATGCTACTATGCTTATTAACTAGGGGACCTACGCTCTTAAGTCATAAATGACAATAATGAGGATTAATGCCCCACAAAAGGGCACTAATATGGCACATCGACACGGTTTTGATCCTGGGGCCTCACAGCTACGAGGCCATTGCTTGGCCACCTAACCTTGACTTTACGCAGCTAGGGCTAGGGTAAGGGGCAGTTCCCACAAATAAATAAAAAACAAAGAAAATGCAATAAATTTTCAATAATTCATTGAATATCTTCTGTGTGCCCATGCCTTGAGCCATAATGCATGGTCCTACAGAGGATTTTGTTTATGTTGGGGACCGGGGTAAAATGTTTTAATATTGAAAATTTAATGCATTTTCTTTTCTTTTTTTTTATTTGTGGGAACTGCCCCCTACCTTAGCCCCCGCTGCGTACTGTGAGGCCCCACGATCAAAACCGTGTCGATGTGCTATATTAATGCCCTTTTGTGGGGCATTAATCCTCATTACTGTCATTTATGACTTAAGGGCGTAGGTCCCCTGGTTGATAAACATAGTAGCATACACATGCCTTAGCAGTCACGCAAAACAAACACTGGCAAATTATTATTCAATAAAATCTGATAATGTATACTATTATCTAGATCTATTAGAAATAAATCATTGTCAAAATCATTCCATAAATTGGGGTAAAAACTAAAATATTCCAACTATATGAGCGACAGTGTAGTATACAGAGTGAGTCAGAAAAAATGTACCACTTTTTAAAAGTTGTAATTTTTGAAGTATGAATATTTAATCATGGGTTTCATGATATGTCTTGATAGAGTTATCCTCCCAGTACATTTAGGTACCATTTTCATTTGATTCTCTGCATGCATGACTGAACATCAGACATTCTTTACAAGACTGCCAGATCTCACTTGCGCCAAGTTGCTGGGTGAGGAATAAAATAGTGTTTTTAACAAAGACAGCCAGACAGACAAAAATACATACACATACACGCACGCACACACCCACACACACGCTCAAACACACATACACACACACGCACATGCACACGCACACAAATTCCATTCCCGACAAGGCCCACCCAAACTGTTACTTTTTATCGGGAATTCTTGTTCTCGTACGAAAAGTTAAGTGGCCGCTGTCCTCTTGGTGAAGTAGTGAAGTTGTGCTTCATGATGATGATGATGACGATAATGATGATAAAGATGAAGATTAAGATGATTACAATGATGATGATGATTACATGATGGTGGTAGTGAATGTGTACTAAAGGGAAAAATTGTAAGGGTTATGCCACTTAAACATTCAGCGATCTTGATAAAAAATCAATGCTTAATCAGAAAGGGGAAATTATGAAACTATTGTCACCATGTGTGTTGTGTGTGTGTGTGTGCGTGCGTGTGTGCGTGTGTGTGTGTGTGTCTGTCTGTCTGACTGTCTTTGTTCAATGCACTGTTTTATTTCTCACCCATTAACTTGGCGCAAGTGAGATGTAAAGATTGTCTGATGCTCAGTCATGCATGCAGAGATTTAAATGAAAATTGTACCTAAATGTACTGGGAGGATAACTCTATCAGGACATATCATGAAACCCATGATTAAATATTCATATTTCAAACAATACAACTTTTAAAATAGGGACATTTTTTCTGACTCACTCTGTAGTATGACTGGAAGTGTCGTAATCGAATGGTTTAAGGCGCTTGACTGGAGACGTGAAGTTCGAGGGTTCGAATCCCGACACGGCACTAATATCCTTTGGCAAAGGAGAGAGAGAGAGAGAGAGAGAGGATGAATAATGCCGAGCGGTGTCTTTTTCTTTCCGAGGTGCCAAACAAAAATACATTTAAAGAGAAGGTTGAGTTCTGGGAAGAGGTGAAAAATAATTTGTGAGCGTTATCATTCTTATTATGCAAGTGTAGAAGAACATCAGATAAGACATGTTCCCTGAAAAACATGGCTCTTCAAATGCCTTCATATTCTAAATATGTCATGTAACATCGTAAAACTCCGGGGTAGGATTTTTACGCCACGTAATCGTGTAGTCCCATATACATCTTTCTGTGTACAGTGTTTGTAACTTTACCAAGACTTGGCCAAATTTCCTATCATTTTGATGATTCAAGAACCTTGCAATACACACAAATTCTTATATGCTAGATGATCAACCTTTTCTGGTCGATTCCACACCGTTTCTTTCACAATGCAATCGCATGACCAGAACTCAACTTCATCTTTAAAAAGGATTGTATAAATCCACTCGTCCACTTTGATAATTAATGCTACAACGCCATGTAGCACGACTCAGCTCCAAACTTCTAACCTCCATGCCAGTGGCGGATCCAGGCCCCCCCCCCCCCCCCCCCTGTGAAAAAAGGGGGAGAAGGGGAAGAAAAAAAAGGAAAAAAAAAGGGGGAAAATTTACTTTTTTTGAAAAAAAGTGTTCCTTCCCCCCAAGCCACTGAACGAAATATCTGACGACGAAATTTTTCCAATTTACGGGGCAAAAAAAAAAAATGTGGAGAGAAATGGCCCGCGGAACGGCGGGGATCGGGAGCTTCCAGCTCCCTCCCCCCCCCCCCCCACACTTTTTTGACAAAGTATATTAAAGAGAAATAGAAAGAAAAAGAGCAAGAAAGAAAGAATAGTTAACTGCCAGGGAGGGGGAGGGGACTGAATTCAGACAAGGATTAAGAGTCGAGAATGGTAATACGAATCGTCTTCTTTCTCTAATGATTTAATGAAACGTAAAGCTTCCGCGCTCTGCGCGGAAGGGGGAAACTGAATTCAAACGAGGATAAGAGTCGACAACGGTACAACAAATCGGTTTCTTTCTCTTACTAATTTAATGAAACGTGAAAGCTTCGGCGCTTCGCGCGGGAGGGGGGGGGGTAAACTAAATTCAGACGAGGATTATTTTCGAGAACGGTACAACGAATCGTCTTCTTTGTCTAATAATTTAATGAAACGTCAAAGCTTTGGCGCTTTGCGGAGGAGGGAGGGGGAAATCGCCCCTCCCTGCACCCCCACTACGTCAATGCAGGTCACCATTACGTACCGATATTTCAAATTTGGGCCCCCCCTAAGAAATCCTGGATCCGCGACTGGTGTAGAGCCTCTTCAAGGTACTGTGTCCCTTTCGCAGGCCCAAAAAATGAAAAAGTTAAATTCCAATGGTATTTGAAAGATAATACTAATTTAGAACTCCCCTTAAAAAAATGGGGCTTGAAAATGTCTTTAAGTGGGAAAATAACGACTATTAGTTGTCAAATCGACTTAGGAGCTACAGAGCCAATCAGGCGCGCCGGAAGCAGTTTGGGATTGGGGGGGGGGGGCAAACATTCCAGGGGGCTCACCTTCCAGGGGCAGTGACGTAATGAGCAAAAATGTTTGGAAGGGGGGGGGGGCAGAAGAAAAATCTGCATCACCACCACTCTTACACGTTACATGCAGGCCCCGCGGAACGTTTTTCAAAGTGGAGTATTAACGATCTAGTAGAGCGTAAATTGGCGTGGGGTCCAGGGCCTGAGCCTCGGCAGGGGGTCAAGGAGCTGAGCCCCCGGAAGTTCAGGGGTTTTGGGTATTTAATTACGGTCAGATGAGCATACAGGGGCCCACCTTAGGGCCCTTGGTGGGGTCCAGGGGGCAGAGCCCCGGAAGCTCGGGGGTTTTAGGTATTTAATTACGGTCAGATGAGCATATTTTGATACCTCATTCGTGACATTGGCAGGTCACTTATTTTTTTTCTCTGTTACATAAGTTTTCAAAAAGCGAGGGGGGCTCGAGCCCCCGAGCTCAGCCGTTGAAGACCATGACATAAAGGCTTCTAAATATTAAGCATATTTTTCGCCCGACTGTAAATTTGGGAATTTCTAATTTTCCAACAAACGCCTAAAGTAAAAAGGTATGACTTACAACAAAAATAGAAAAAAAATACCAGAAAATCATGTCATTTCAGCAACATTTGTATATCACTGGTATCGCATACGAAATACCCCCCCCCCCCCCATCAGTACGCCAGCGTTCAGGGGCTCATGTCTTCTCACCCCTATAACAAAAAACAGACACGCTTTCCTATTGTCTCACAATATGTCCACGATATGCGCGTATCGTTATTATAAAAAACCTCCATTGATAATATAGGTGGCATGCGCAATGTTTGGGAAATGTAATGCCTGTTAACTTAAGGTTCTTGATTAGTGCACGGCAATCAAACCTTTCTGATTATCATAATAATTAAAACATCATATGGAATAGAATCGTAAACAGGTAACCTTAGTTTCTTGATTATGTACATAACGATAAAAACTTCATGATTATAATATTACTAAAAACACCTTTGTTTTACAATCTTTTTAGGTTCTCTTCAAAAAAAAAGATTAGAGATAAATGAGGTAAAAGTAATTATAGTTGTACAGGTTAATGCACAGAGAAATTCAAGTCCATTGAATTGAAAGAGTGTATAAGCAGGCTAAGGTAATGAGAGTATTATGGAAAGCATATTATCTAGGTACTCTAAAATGCAAAGACTCTTCGGAGTCATACATTTTGCACAATATAAATTTTAGTTATTTTGTGAAAAATTGTTGGATACCAGTGGTGGATCCAGGGGGGGGGGGGGCTGAGCGAATTATCGGCCGGCACGATTTTCAAATTTTCGGGAGCAACAAAAATATATAAATCAGTGCTCACTACCCCCGTCCCCTCCCCCACTATGCGAATTATCGGCCGGCTATTTCGCCGCTAAATATTTTCTCACGAAGTTGGGCCCCCTCCCTTGCCGCCGGCTGGATCCGCCCCTGCTCCATGCTTCCATGTGAAGTGGATTCTTCGCACCCTCAATAAAACGGTAGCACTGTAATTAAGCCTGCAAGTGCACTATCTCCAGTTATCTCCGTCTCCCTTTGGATTAGTTTACCTTCTTCAGACTCTAAGCAACTCGGTTTTATTGGGGACAGGTAATACCCATTCCAAAGAGAAGACTGGATAAGAGCTTCAAAAGAAATCTAACCTTGTTTGCAAACCAATCTTACTAGAGGAAAGCAGAAAATTAGAAAAGTAGACTGTAAAAGTTTGAATGATATTGGACCAAAAATTTGAAATTTATGAATTTTAAAAGTTGTAATCATTATAGATATGAGCTCTTCAAATGTGCTTAATCGGTAATGTCTCTGTAATGTAGTGATTGACCATTTTTCTATTTGTTCCAACATATACAATTTCAATTTGTCAAACATGTATGACTCCGGAGGGTCTATTCTCAATAGAAGACCTACACTAACATGCTATCCATAATATATTTTGAGTAGTTCCCCAAGGGAGAAGGCACAGAAATTAATGATAATTTTGTACACGACAAATCCACTGACCAAACTGCCAATTTGAGATTCACATAGACCATAAGTAATCTCATATTTCAAACGTTATAACTTTCTTATTATTGGTCGGATTTATGTCAAACTTTCTCCATTTTGTTTTTCTTATTTTCTTTTTATACAAAGTAACTTATTACAAGCGTTGAATTGCCCTTTCAGAGCTCGTGATAGAGTGTGTTGTAATATAGCAAAAGTTGGGGAGTTGTAAATGTCTAGAAGTTTACACTACCAATGATGGCTAGCTGAACTGTATTCTGTGCCACTGCTGATGTCACTATTTGGGCGATAGCAGAAGTGAGCGAAAAATGGAGGAGCCAGTATTCCGAAAAGCACCTCAGTAGCGGCCTCACAATGAGTGATGCAACTGAAGAGGAGAGAAGAAGAAGAAAAAATCCATTAAAACAAAAAATTAAATACAATGTTGATGATATAGATGGTGATGATGATGATGATGATGATGATGATAATAAGAATAAGAATACTATAGTAGTAATGAAAATAATGATCATTATAGTAATAATAATAACAATTATAATAGTGATGATAATGATAGTAATAATGACAATGATGATACTAATAATACTACTACTAATAATAATAACACAAATAATAGCAAAAATTATAACCAGAACAACCACAACAACAACAACAAAATACTTATTACTAATTAAAAAAATACAACAAAATCCTAAATAAAAGGCTAGGCAGATGTGAAAACTTGATAATGACTTTAAAGAATACATGAGCAGCTATAAATTCTGAATTCAATACGTGGACTAGACTGTTTGACTTAAGTACTTTTTACTTGATCCTCATTATACAATGAAATGGTTTTTAAACATATGGACAAGTTTGATTGATACAAATAAATTCAATCATAGAGGGGGGGAGTGTTATGAGAAAGTCCAAAATGTAATATTAAAGAAAATCTAAAAAGCCGGGGTCACTCCTTTAATTAGAGAAATTGTATATATTACAAACGGATGTAGAAAATAAAGAAGAAAATCATTCAAATAAACACTTTTAGAACCCCGACAAAAAGTGACCAGCATAGTATAAAGTATAACAAAATAAAGCAAAACTTGCATTTCAGCTCAGATAGTGGTTCAATGTTTCTATTAACGGCACACCATTTTGAATCCTTATCTGTTACAAAAGTTATGATGACCTACCTCCTGCAGGAAAGAGACAGGCGGCAGCAGAATAGTAGCCTACGACATCAGCTGTCCAACAAAATGGGCTTCCAAGACCATAGATGACGATAATATCGTGAAGACTCTCAATTACCAGATTTTGTAGGCTTACAACGATGATCAGACACCACACCGTCCATCTTCCCTCCGACATCCTCCTGCTGAACATGCCTCGGAGGTTCTCGAAACTTTTGCAGAGGACATCCTTGGCATTGAAATGCTCTCGAGGGGGTATCGTCTCAAGGAGAACCCCTGGACATATTGTGTACGCTAGATTGATGATGGAAAGTGCTACTGGCACTGCGAAACACACGGGGAAGTTAACGAGGTACTGTAGAAGCACACCACCAACAGCCTGGCCGCATCCCCATCCTGCATATATGGCGAGTGATTGTAAAACTAGTCTCTGTGTGCGGGTATCACCACTTGTAGAGTCCGCAATGTAGGCAGTACAGACATTAGTTGCTGCCCATGTGTCACCAAAGATTCCTAACGTTATGGCTGCGAGGAAGGTCACGGCAAGGGGCAGCCTCATCGCAGAAACAAGGATATAGATCAGATACACAATGAGGTGACCGGTAGCTGAGAATATCAGAATGGGTTTCCGACCGATGAAATCCGAAGAAGCAACCGGAACAGATGCAGTGAGGATGGGTAAGAAGGTGGAGATGCTTGCTAACCACATGACCCACAGTGCTGTCTCAGAGTTGATCTGGACTTCAAGAGGGTTGGACACGTTCAGAAGTGAACAATTGTCATCTTGTTGAGGAAGCAAGCTGTACGCATAATCACTGGCGAGAGTCTCTCGGATGTAGAGTGTGCGGAGGGTAGTCAGCATCCCTTGAATTGCCAAAATAAGAAAATTGATGGGTTCAGTCGCTATGTATCTGGCCTTATTAATTTCATCTACGGCGTCCATTCTGAAATGAAGAAGCAAACAAGAACAACGAGTGACGATATAAACAGTATCAGTTCGGCATTGTCGCTGTAGATGGACAGAAGATAATAAGGAGAAGAAGAAAAAAATATCAAACTTTTCTTAGTCTTTGTTCATAATCAGTAGCAATTCAAGAGATAATAAACTGTTCTATGCTGCTTGATTTTGTGTGTGCAATACTTGTATAATACAGGGAGTATGGTCAATAATTTCAATTCGATTTAATGTATTTATATAAACATGAGTGGTTAGACAAATATTTTTCTACTGGCAGTGAGGTATATGTTTAATTTATTGTTGAAAGTTGATGCAAAAACTGTGTAATTTTTGTATGAAATATTACTTATAATATTCATTCTACTGTTCTAACCCTCTAACATGCAAACAAAATCCTGAAAATATTTTCAAAGCACAAAGATATTTATGTTTTTTTTTTAAAGGAGTCACTGTGCAACACCTTCTTACAGTAAATTTTCCCAACCATTTTTGAATTTTCCCAACCGTTTTTCAATACAAATAACACATAAAACAGGCTTTTAAAAACACTTAACTGTCTGAAATGGTACATAGAGCCAATTCCTTGCTTTGTGATGATTTACATTCACTTAAAATGTAATTAATATACAGTTATTGACTGGCAGGGGGTGTAATATAACATTATTTGGACTGCTGAAGGGAGTTATATTTCCCAAGTGGTTATATTTTCCCAAAGCGCGCAGCGCTGAGGGAAAATATAGACACGAGGGAAAATATAACTCCCTTCAGGTCCAAAGAATGTTATATACCCCCTGCCAGTCAATAACTGTTATATTAAATAGCCTTGGTTTGATTTTTTTTGTTTTTTGGGGGGGAGACAATCAAAATTTTAAAAAAGAAGTGCAAACAAAAAAAATACTATGAAAAAAAAGCAGCGCTGAGGGAAAATATATTCACGAGGGAAAATATAACTCCCTTCAGGTCCAAAGAATGTTATATACCCCCTGCCAGTCAATAACTGTTATATTAGATAGCCTTGGTTTGATTTTTTTTTTTTTGGGGGGGGGGGGACAATCAAAATTTTAAAATAGAAGTGCAAACAAAAAAAATACTTTGAAAAAAAAGCAGCGCTGAGGGAAAATATAGTCACGAGGGAAAATATAACTCCCTTCAGGTCCAAAGAATGTTATATACCCCCTGCCAGTCAATAACTGTTATATTAGATAGCCTTGGTTTGATTATTATTATTTTATTTTTTTGGGGGGACAATCAAAATTTAAAAAAAGAAGTGCAAACAAAAAAAATACTTTGAAAAAAAACATTTTGGGGGAAAGAAAACAAATTTCTTACCCAAAAAGCATTTTTGGGGGAGAAAAAAATTTGGAAAAAAGAATTTCAAGGGGAAAAAAAATTCATGAAAAAAAAATATTGAAAAAAAAAAATGACCCTCGGTAATGGTGTATGTGTGCAATTGGTGACATACAGTTCTCAAGAGGGCGACATGCATTGATTTAAATATATTCATTTCACCAGCTGGTAAAATATAACACTGAAAAGTGACCGGCCAGGAAATATAACAATTTGGATCCTCGCAATTGATACCGAGATGATACCGAGATGTGATTGGTATGCTCTGCCTCTTCTTATTATTCCCAAACAATCCTACCCACTGTTCATAATTTATAAGAACCCTTCAACTAAAGCAAGTAGGTAATTTATACTCCTTTATATCCCCTTAACCACCCCCCCCCCCCTCCACTAGCCCCTTACCATCCAGGCTACATCACCAAGTCTAATACCTTCTCATCACCCTCAAACAATCTTGCCCAATGTTCATAATGAGTAAACCCCTTAAAAGTTAAAAAACGAAGTAGGTACATGTAATATACTTCTACATTATTTTCCCTTTTGAAAGCAGGCTATTAGTGTGGTAGGGTATGTCACTGAAACAGCTCCCGTAGGATTTTTGTGCCAAAGTTGATTTTTTGTTGTTGCATTTTTGGATTCATTGGGGTCCAAGCTATCAGAAATTGATGGGGGTTCAAATTTTCCCGAAGACACCAAATTTCCCTATTGCGCGTTATATATGCCATTTTGGCGCCCAATATGGACCCCCCCCCCCCCCCCCCAGGAAATGAAGGAGGGGTCTGAAAATTTGAACCCCATCATTTTTGGCTAATTGGGACCCTTTTGAAGCCAAAACAGCAAAAATCAACTTTGGCAAAAAAATCCTACGGATTACATACCATACCGCACTATATTCAACAAGTAGGTCCTTAGTCTCAATAACCAGTGTGTCACTTTAAAACCCCTGCGTGCGCACCAAGGTGCACGGGCGTATGACACAACGTATATTATACAAATAACGCACGTCCCAGAGTGCAATAGCGGTGAATGCAGTACGCGCGAGGTTTCTTTAGATTGGTGCCGCTCTGTGCAACGAGCCGCTTGCGGCGAGTTGACAGTGCGAACCATCTGAAGAAACCGAGCGAACACTGCATTTACGTTTCGCACAACAGGGTCAAGTGCGTTATTTGTTTTATAAAATAGCGACACAAACAGCAACAAACAAAAGTTTAGATCTTAGAGTTCGATCTAGATCTAGAGTTATGTTGGTTCTACTAATAAAATGAGGTTCTACTAATAAAATGATGGTCTAAGACCTTGCAGGCTTACCAAAAAGTCCACGGGATTCATTGTTTGATTAAAAATAAAATGCATAGGGTGTCTAGAGACGAGTCTACATCAGACAGCTGAAATTCCTGGCTTCATTATAAAATCCAAAAGTCAAAACGGGTCTAAATCCAAGGCAAAAGTAAAATAAAAATTTGCTTTCTAATAATACCCCTAGCTAGCTAGAGCTAAGCTACGCGTACGCTGCGCTTGGGATCATGGTGGAGCGTACAATATTAGCTACGCGTAGCCTATAGCCTACAATGCACTCGAGGGAGCGTACTAGTACTACGCGTACGCGCGCGCACTGGATCTCCATGGTCACGCGTACGCGCCGTGCAATATAACTTTTTACTGCGCTTTTTCTGCACTCATTTCTGCAAAATCGTGCTTGCATCAAAAATTTGTCAATGCCATGTGACGCGTATTGACCAATCACGATGCTTAAAATACTAGAGCCATTTTATAATATACAAATAACGCACGGTCCAGAGTGCAATAGCGGTGAATGCAGTACGCGCGAGGTTTCTTTAGATTGGTGCCGCCGCTCTGTGCAACGAGCCGCTTGCGGCGAGTTGACAGTGCGAACCATCTGAAGAAACCGAGCGTACACTGCATTTACGTTTATTCGCACAACAGGGTCAAGTGCGTTATTTGTTTTATAAAATAGCGACACAAATAGCAACAAACAAAAGTTTAGATCTTAAGTTAGAGTCTACGAGAGTTCGATCTAGATCTAGAGTTATGTTGGTTCTACTATAAGACTAAAATAAGAGTAAGAGTAAGACCTTGCAGGCTTACCAAAAAGTCCACGGGATTCATTGTTTGATTAAAAATTAAATCCATACAGTGGGTCTAGAGACGAGTCTACATCAGACAGCTGAAATTCCTGGCTTCATTATAAAATCCAAAAGTCAAAACAGGCCTAAATCCAAGGCAAAAGTAAAATAAAAATTTGCTTTTTAATAATACCCCGCTCTGCTAGCTCTAGCTAGCTAGAGCTAAGCTACGCGTACGTTGCGCTGCATGGGGATCATGGTGGAGCGTACAATATTAGCTATACGCGTAGCCTACAATAATTGCAATGCACTCGAGGGAGCGCGTACTACACGTACGCGCGCGCACTGGATCTCCATGGTCACGCGTACGCGCCGTGCAATATAACTTTTTGCTGCGCTTTTTCTGCACTCATTTCTGCAAAATCGTGCTTGCATCAAAAATTTGTCAATGCCATGTGACGCGTATTGACCAATCACGATGCTTAAAATACTAGAGCCATTTTATAAATATATATATATATGTGCATGCATAGGCGGCCCACCCGGGGGGCAGAGGAGGCACAGTGCCCCCACTTTTCAAGCGCTCCAAAAGTGCCCCTCTTTACATAGGAAGAGTGCCCCTTTAACTTTGTAAGAAGTGCCCCTTTTTTACATAGGAATAGTGCCCCTTTTACTTTGAAAAGTGCCCCTATTCATTTGTAAAAGTGCCCTTTCCCCTTTTCAACTCTGATATATTAAAGTGCCCCTTTTATGTGGACACGTGACCCTTTTACTTCGACAAGTTCCTATTTGTCCTTTGCAATAAGTATCAATATCTTGTATTTCACATCAAGTGAAACAAATATTGAAATCATCCCTGACAATGTAATCACAATATAGGGGTCTAAAACATTGTATGTTTTCGTTTACAGATTTCCCTTTGTAGGTGCCCTTTTTTGGTGCCCCCTCCCTCACCTTGGGAGTGACTCAGCCGCCCCTTTATGCATGTAGAGGTGTTGACTGAAGTTAAGAACCAAAAATAATAAAACAAACTAAAGTATTGGATGAGGCGTTACATCGCCGTTTTTTAGACCCCTATATTTTTTTTATAAATCCCTATATTGTAATTACATTGTCAGGGATGATTTCAATATTTGTTACACTTTATACACCATACAAGATATTGCTCAACCATCATGCTTTGCAGTTGGTTGTGATAGTCTGAAAAAATTAAAGATTTGTGAGGTCGCAGTGCGAAAAATTATATCTTATAAAGAGGAAAAAAACAATTCTGATGGGGTTATAAGCACATTCTCATAACGGAAGACTGAAAGGACCGTTGATATTGTAACATAAGTATACCATCTACAGATGCGTGCGAGCGTAGTGAGCGAGCTCTGGGGAAAACTGCGCCTAGTAGCTTGAAATAAGGGGCGCGTTTAATAATAAGAGGAAAAGGGGACACTTATCAGAAAAGAAAAGGAGCAAGAGTCAAAGTACAAAGACTAATTATCAGAGGTGAAAATGGGGCACTTCATACACCCTCAAAAAGAGGCACTCACCAGGGATGAAAAAAGTCAGTCATGAGAATAGGAAATGGGCATTTGTCGACGTAAAAGGGGCCCCATCAGATTTTGATAGGGGCATTTATAATGGGTGAAAAGGGGCACGTATCATTGTTAAAAGGGAAATTATCAGAGGTGAAAATATGCACTCATCGCACCTGAAAAGGGGCACTTGTGTGAATAAAAAAGAGGCATCTTTAATAAAGGAAAATATGCATTGAAAGAAAATGGGCACTGATCAGATTTAAAAGGGGCATTTATCATTAGGAAAAGGGGCACTTATTACAAAGGAAAAGGGGCACATGGGAAAATATAAGGTGCGCCTTAATACCGAGTTAAAATGGGGGTAGTTATTAAAAGGGGAAGGGGCACTTCTTACAAAGGAAAAGGGGCACGTATCATTGTTAAAAGGGAAATTATCAGAGGTGAAAATATGCACTCATCGCACCTGAAAAGGGGCACTTGTGTGAATAAAAAAGAGGCATCTATAATAAAGGAAAATATGCATTGAAAGAAAATCAGATTTGAATAGGGCAATTATCAGAGATGGAGAGGGCACTCAAAAGTGAGAAGAGGCACTTCTCCTACCTGAAAAGGGGCACTTACTAGAGATTAAAAAGGGCACTTATGAGAATGGAAAATGGACACTTATTGCAAAGGAAAATGGGAACTTGTCGAAGTAAAAGGGTCACGTGTCCGAATAAAAGGGGCACTTATATCAGAGTTGAAAAGGGGAAGGGGCACTTTTACAAATAAATAGGACGACTTGTCAAAGTAAAAGGGGCACTATTCCTATGTAAAAATGGGCACTTCTTACAAAGTTAAAGGGGCACTTTTCCTATGTAAAGAGGGGCAATTTTTGGGTGATTGAAAAAGTGGGGCACTGTGCTGCCCCCCGGGAGGGCCGCCTCTGCATGCATATATATATATATATATACGCTGTGTCATACGGCTGTGCACCTTGGTGCGCACGCAGGGGTTTTAAAGTGACACAGTGGTTATTGAATCTACAAACCTACTTGTTAAATAGCCTGCTTTCAAAAGGGGATATAATATAGGAGTATATTACCTACTTCGTTTTATCTTTTAAAGTGTTTTACCCTATATGAACATTGGGCAAGATTGTTTGAGGGTGATGAGAAGGGATTGGACTTGGTGATGTAGCCTGGATGGTAAGTGGAGGTGGGGGGTGGTTAACAAATCAATTCAATTCAATACAGGAGTATGTTGTTGCTGTTGTACCTAGTTGCTTTAATTGAAGGGTTCTTATAAATTATGAACAGTGGGTACAATATTTGGGGGATAATAAGAAGATGCAGGGCATATTCATGTAGCCTTGATGGTAAGGGGCTAGCGGGGGGGGGGAGGGGTGGGAGGGGTTAAAAGGATATAAAGGGGGTATATCACATTTATGCTGTAGAGGTGGAATGGTGTGAGGATTTGGATGAGTAAATCAATAAGAAAAGGAAATGATTTTAGGGGGGGGGGGTGGACTGAAAGTTAAATGGAATGATGCCAAATGAATCAGAATGCTACCGCCTCCCTTCCAAATTTATGAGGCATTTTGATGGGTTAGCCTGCTCTAGGGTATCTCAGGTGAATTATAGAAATAATTTTGCTTGCGGGGAATAGGGGCATGAAAATACCTTACTGTTAAGGGGGGTAGGGAGCCCTTAAAAGTCTTTGAAGGCTCATATCTTACGAACCTAATTATCTTGATCTTAATAACCCTGGTTATGTGTTTGGGAGACCAACTGCGAACTTTCCTCCAAGTTTGGAGCAAAACCGTGAAGGCCACCGTTTACACCTAAAAACGTCAAAGGGGTTACCCTTTAGGTTTTTGTTTTTCTTTTTAACGAAAACAAAAATCGTTCTTTGATTTCGTTGAAGTGCGCATAAATTTCTTTACCTGACCTACCATTCTCAAATCCCAAACGCTTAAAGGGAAAGTTGAGTTCAAAGTGCATGGTTATTGCTTTTATTCTTATGTATGACATTGCTAGTTCCCTTTTAGAACCTAAACTTGCTATGAAAGTAGTTTTAGACCCCAAAAATGTGTGAATTTAGATTAAATACGATCATACCAATTCAGCTCCACTTTAAAAAATATACGTGACAGTTAATGAATGAATTAATACCGAATATTTGTGGGGCACCACGATTATTAGAAATGGTTATACGTAAGCATATTTCAGCCGTCTCTGAACTGATTTTGAGTTTACCATTCAGGCTACGTCACCAAGCCCAGGCGCGGATCCAGGATTTCTTAGGGGGGGGGGGGGGGCCAAATTTGAAATTATGCGAGCCAAATATTGGTAAGTAATGGTGAGCAGCAGTGACGTAATAGGAGGTGGGTGCAGGGAGGGGCGAGTTTTCCCCTTCCTCCTCCGCCAAGCGCGGAAGCTTTGACGTTTCATTAAAATATTAGAGAAAGAAGAAGATTCGCTGTACCGTTCTCGATTCTAAATCCTCGTCTTAATTCAGTCCCCCCCCCCCCTCCTGCACGAAGCGCGGAAGCTTTGACGTTTCATTAAATTATTAGAGAAAGAAGACGATTTGTTGTACCGTTCTCGACTCTTAACTCTTGTCTGAATTTCAAAAATGTTCTTTGTCTGCTCTTATTTCTATCCTACGTCCTCTTCCTTTTCTCTCCTCTCTTTTTTTTTTTTTTTTTTTGCCGGCCGGCGTTTTCGGGGGACCGCCTCCACCGCCCCCCCCCCCCAGGAAGAGTATGAGAGAGAGAGAGAAAGGGAGAAAGAGGGAGAGATAAAGAGAGGCAACGGGAGAGATATAAGACAATGCTGAGGATTAGAATGCATAGTGGACATATAAAAAAAAAGGTAAAACGTACTGTATGACTTTTATATTTGAGAGAATGCTGGTTGTAGATCCTTAAACCCACCCCCACCACTAGTCAAGAGTCTTCATTGAAATATTTTCAAAATTACTCCTTTCTTCTTCAAATCACCCTGACGTCGGAATGAATAAGCACAATCGCAAATTTGTTTTTATAAAACAATATTTATATTGATGTAACCTATCACACATGTCAATTGAAGGTTGAAATGAGTCCACTGAAATGACATAAACAAATATTTAAAAAAGTGTAATGGCATCAAAACTTTTGCTTCTGGCGATATGAAGATCAAAATATGTCAAAACTGTATGATGGGGTGACCAAAGTTCGCGGAGATTTGTGAAAATATTTAGGAAATGTGATATTCGATCCATGATATCTCATATTCTACACAAATGGACGGCAAAGTTTTTGACTACAAATTGGTGCAACTAGAAAAATTATCGTCAAAGAATTCCGGAGATATATATCGCAATCGCGAAAGTCGACGTCGGATCGGCATGCGCTGCAACTAATGAAAAAGTCATCAAAAAAGAGACATTAATTCGCGCACGGGAGTTTACACCTCAATTTCTTTTTTTAAAGCGATCCATTAAAATAATTGCATAATTTGCAAGGCAAAATATCACACAATCAGTTGGTATCACTTTATATTTACAATTTTGATGACATCTTCTCTCGATATCAAAATTCCTAGAGACCCTCGTCGGCAATTTCAACATTTTCAAAACAGACGCAAGACACAGCAAAATTTGCCGATCTTTTGTCAATATTTGTATAACTTCAAACCCAGTTCCAAAGAAACTTCAGTCTCTGGGTAGTATTAAGTTCCTCTTTCCATTGGTAATATATGAATTTTGAAATCTTACCGATTTTTTGAGATATGGATCTTTCCGCATAATATTTTCACGCGCGAAGTATGGTCCGTCACCAGAAATAATATTTTCTCGTTTTCCACACTGTGAAAACCACAATATTCCTTTTTAAGGATCATAATTGTACTCTTTTTCATCTACCATGGTAGTAAAACTAAGTCCACTAAATTGGAAATGAAGATAAATTATCAAAATAATCTCTGATATCTGATTTCAAATACTTCACAGCGATTAAAACCGATGTGAAAGAGCTTATCATCATAGATATCTTTATTAAAAATTTTCATTTACATTTACATATTAAAGTGATCCAGTAACATTGTAGAAGTTGCATTTTTTTTTTGTATGAAATGTTACTAATTATATTCCTATTGTACTAACCGTCTAAAATGATATATTCAGGGTTTTCTTTTAAGGCGTCAATGTGCGGTAACCCCCTCCAACAGTAAATTCTCCCAATCAATTTTTGAACTTTCCCAATTTTTTTTCCATGAAAATAAGACATCAAACAGGCTATTAAAAATCATTCAATAATATAGTTGGAAGAATTTAGGAATTGATCAGATCAGTTTTCCCCAATTTTTATCATTAATAAATAATAATGGTCTGTTTTCACTCAAACTTTCAGGTTATCTTTAATTGTACATCTAGCATTGAAGTCACTTTATCTAAGCACCAATTTCTCTCATCTGAACAATGTTACCAAGTCCCTTTGAGGAATAACAGTTTAGGCTTAACAAGACGTCTGAAGTCGAGGCAATTTTATTCGGCAATTATGAATATATTGTTTTTCCGTCATTTTGGACATAAACATTTAATATTCACCCTGAACTAAGTAGATAAGTGAAATCATTATAATGAACTGATTCTGACGATGCACACAATCCGCATCCATAAAAGAAAGACTTTACGATTCGATATCAATTTAATCAAAAAGTGCTGTTCATATCACATTGCACAATTGTCATACAAATCAGAGTTATATTGTACATTTAAAACTATTTTAGGCAAGGTGAAAATTGTTGTATTCTCATAGTCAGAATCCTTTAAAATCGTTTATAATCTGGTTCATAAAATACAAGCTCGTTACTTTTATGTATATAGTAAGTGGAAGAAATACAAATATTTCAGCATATTATAAAAAAATCAACAAGGAAAATCACCTAAATATCCGGCGTGAGCGTTTTATAAATTATACTTTTCTTTAAAAATTAAATAAATAATCAATACATTCTATTGCAATACAGACAACGTTTCCGCACACGATCAAATCAGTGTTGAAAGAAATTTGATGAGAAAATAAATCATAAAACAAAAATTGAGTACTATCATGACTGTTAAATATTGTGCCTTTTCAAGGCGAAAGCTCAAATCATATTCTTGCGTTATAATATAATATACAGGTTTATCTTTAGAATGTATGAAATAACATGACATTTATCTTCAAGCTCAATAATTTAATCAAATGCACAATATGATGATAATTATATTGATAACAGGCTCTGCCTATGTACTTCTGAATAAATTACACCACTAGTATAGGAAAGATATAAAAATACGAGTACAAATTTTACAGTACTTTCAACATGGAATGCAACTGATTTTTTACACCATAATCTCAATATATAGTACAAAAAATGAATAAATGAATGAAAAAATACCAAACATGATGCTGAATAGTTCATTCGATTCGTCTCCATCACAGCGTCACATTAAGTCATTTCTGATCCAGGTTCAACTATCACTTTTAAAAGATACATTACATTTGTCTATTTTCTTTTCTTTAAAGCCACACTGTCCTACTTGTAGCTACTTGATCCCTCTACATAGAAAACAATGCCTAATCGGTGACCATTAGGTCCCCCATGATCCTCTTTTTCTTATGTTAATTGTGAGCTGAGTTGATGAGATAACCACCTGTACAGTGCCCTTGCAGTGTGGTCTAATCCCTCCTATAAACTAGTACAGATAAGCTTTAAGCGTGCTCGAAAGAAATCTAACGGATAAAGTAGAAACTTGCCCATTGACTACTGGAACCGGGTGGTTCCTGCGCTAAGCCTATAGGAATGAAAAATGCAGTAGACAGCAGGTTAAGGAAAGCGTGAGGGAATAGGCAACTGAACCCCCCCCCCCCCCCCCCCCCGCCCCTATTATAAATACACCCGTCTATATTCATAACTGATGTAGTTTCCACTCTCACTGATCGTCTTAATAATTCGAAAATATCATTGAAGGCCAATAAATATTCCTGCAACATTTTCCTATAGAAAATGAGCTAAATCTTATAAAATCTTTGTTGATGGTGTTGTTGTTTATTTGAAAACGTCATCAATACAACGGATCAATTTACTCAGGTGGTGGTATGACATACCTATCATGGTCATTCCAATAATAAAGCTGATATTAACATAACAAACACAAACAATTAAACATCAAACAAAAACTGAACACATGTCATAGGCATATGGAATCTTTGAGCACATTGACACGGTTGAAATGGCTGTACACAACCATGACAATAACACGTATAAATGTAGCATTTATGCGGACATCACGAATCATCTCTACCAAAAATTTCAATTATATTTACACATAAATATCATCTTGAAAGTGTGATGGTTAGGTTTGATCAAATGCTGGTTCCTTCAAAGGCACCATGTTCAAATTAGGTTTCGAGCAAGGAATCGTCTTGTTCAGTGTTGTTATTGTTCTTGCTCTTGTCCTTGTTTTTCAGAGAAAGTCAGAAGAACAAAAAAAATAACCACGTCAATATCGGGAAACAAAGCTCTGCTTTAGTTTGTGAGAAATGCAGAATAAAATGTGCACTGTGTAGGCATACTTTAAAAAAACGACTCACGTCTCTTGATACAGAGGAGTAGAAATTCACTTTTTGAGGAGCCATGTAAGAGGGATGTTAGGGATTGTTTCCTTGATTGTAGAATCCACTCTAAATTACAGTTCAGTCTACTCCAAAGTAGTAGGCGAATAACGCTGCTGAGAGTGGATTCTATTTTTAACAGTTAATTTCCACTCCAAATGAGGTGATCCCTATTACATGCACCACTAAAAAGTGAATATCCACATCTGGGCCCAATTTTGCAAATCTTGTTATCGGCAACACTGGTACAGATCTATGACAAATTTACCATCATCCAGTCAAATGGGAAGATTTCAGTAGCTTTAACAATTATTGTTCGTAATTTGTTATTGATAATGAGCTTCAGTATTAAAAGGGGCCCTGCACATTCAGAGGGTATAGGCTCTCTCTATACTATATAGGCTACGTCATAGAACAGATCACGTGGGTTATCTCACACCCTGGAACATGGTGATGATTTTTTCGTCGGCGAGTTTCTTGATGACTTCGAATTCGTGGACGGAGTCGTGGACGTGGGTCTTGAGGAAAGCCGAATTTCTTGACCCGTCATTGACCTCCCAGTAGTGGTCCCAGAATCCTTTGCTGTTCGCCCCCATTCCATACACACTGACCTGAATGAACGAACATGCGATAAAGATGAACGGAGATTTTGGTCAGAACAAAATAACCAATACTCGAAAAATGGAAAGGGGGAACCAAAATTTGTTAGCGTTAGTGGATTTCCAAGACAGTTTACAACTGAAGGGTAATTTCAATTTTTAATGTTTTTAATGCAAAATGTATCGCCTATGGAAAATCACAATTGGATTACGTAATATATATTATTATCATGTTCGTACATTTCATTTTCCCCGTTACAAAAACTAAGACAAACTCGATACAAAATATATCAACAATAGTAATCAAATCGTATAAATAAAACAATGGCTTAATGTAGAAATTCCCTCGGCTTGATTTTTGAAAGACTTTCAGTTCATGATTGAAAAAAAGAAATCGACAGCGTTTAAAAATATATTATTTCCATTATGCCACTGGATTATATTGGACTTAACAAACATTCACAACCCCCCCCCCCCCCCCCCCCCCTCTTTAAAATTAATCGTATATCCATCTTTGGATGGGCAATGATCAAGAGTATGGAATACACCCTTTCGAACAAAGAGCTAGCGAAACATTTGAAAGGAAATGTTTTGTATTTGGACAAATTTATTTAAAAAAATGATCGTCTCTCCAAACGCATTGTATAGTAGTATCGGTTGCTGTTTTTAATATATTTTCTGATATATCTCTCCTGCCTAGGACAGGAATAGAGAGAGAGAGAGAGAGAGAGATGATATATGGTCTACAGATAAATAAGTATAAGGGGCCGATCAAAATCTCATGGGGAAGATAGACAATGACTGAATAGAAAAGTAAAGAAAGAGAAAATGAGAAAGTGTGAGAGGGAGAGGGAGAGGGAGAGAGAGAGAGAGGGAGAGAGAGAGAACAAGTTGAGAGAGGGTTGTATGTGGGGGGGGGGTTGAGGAACCAAAATTCCATTCGCTATTTCCTACAAAATTATATTAAAGAGTATATACCTCATCACAGAACTGAAGAGCGAAGAATACGGCCAAAGTGCCAGAAGATGGATAGCGCCCTTTACGGTCAATCCACTCCCGATGAATGTGGTACATCAACGCAGGGTTGTAGAAAAGTATCTAATGAAAAAAGGGGCCAAAAATATGATTTGCAAGAACTAAGCTTAGAACCTATAACATACGAAATTCAATATCTGCGGTAAAATAAATAAGATATTGTTATTACCATTATACGGTTATTCCATGATGTTTTATCTTTAGCATGTTTAGAAAGCAAGTAATTAGTGTGAATCTACTAATTAAAATATCATCATTTCTAAAGAATCCTGCACCCGGGGACTGGCTCAGATCCTCAATTAAAAAAAAAAACATTAGTAGATCTAGGGACCACAACCGCCTCATCCCCATCCTTTTGAAAATATTCCAAAGTACAAATATTTCGTACAAAAGTATTTATTTTTAATGTGCCCCCTATTTTTGGGAAGTGATGAATGGAAAATGGATGAATGGAAATTGGATCCGCTCCTGGTTCAAACTTCTTCATTCCAATCAAATCCTATATCCGGTTCGTATAAGTATTTCCATGAATTAATTTAAAAGTTATGATTAATCCATTATGTCAACATTTTTCCAGACTTATAATCCAGACTACGATAAAATCAAGCAGATAATGTCATGTTTATACTAGAACTGTATTGTGACTCTCCTCTCAAAACGAGGTACCATAAGGTACCGCCATGTTTGCTTCGTGTTATATTTTTCCATAAATGCAAACTTTAAACGCTATAAATCATGCAAATCAGTAAAAGATTATTGATATAGCTGCATATTTAAAAACTAAATGCGATACAATTAGTACTGGCAGCAAACTACATAGAGTACTTTGTGACTTTGTACATATAGAATGTTATTGAATGTGCTTGGAGAATACTTTTTTTTATGGGGTTTACACCTTGCCCCTTGGGTAACAGTTGATTTTCAGACATTTGTTGGTATTTTGAAGAATGCGTCAGTCAATTCATTATGTTAGTTTGGAGAGCCCCTCCCCATTCCTTTATAGGAAAAACCATGCCTAATTCTACAGTGTGCAGACTGCAGAAATACTTACTTTTGAAGGAGTAACTCTAATTTTACGTTTCACGTTGGTATATGTCCTGAGAATGAAACATAAAATAGAATAATCATGTTTATTATGTTTTTTAATCAAGAGCATCATAAGACAAAGCTAATTTCAATGAAGGTCGCTCATTATTTTCATATACTCTCTCTATAAGATTTTTTAATTGATTATTATTATTATCATTATTTATTATCATTATTATTATCATTAATCACTGTCGTCAAGTCATTGTTGGTATCCAAATTAAACTACCTTTTTTTGTCCCTCCCTAATCCTGGTGAAAATCTTTTGAAAGATATAAATGCTCACTTTTATAGATTTATATGGGGGGAGAAACCTGATAAAATAAGTAGAAATCAAATGTCACAAAGTTACTCAGACGGAGGGGTTAAAATGATAGATATATACACACATTGCCAATCATTAAAAATATCCTGGATTAAGAGATTAGTAATTGGCTCAATAGATAGCAATATTCTCTGTCTTTTGCAATCTTTCTTGCCTGAACGGCAAGATTTAAAATGATATATGGGAAACAATTATTTTCGGGAACTGGCAGGTAAAACAAAGAACCTTTTTTGGAAAGAAATGTTCATGGCTTATAGTACGCTCTTGTCCATGCATTATGATAAAATTTCTTGCCAACCCTTATGGAATAATGATTACATTAAAATAGGCAATAGCTCAATATATAATAAAAAATTGTGTCAAAAGGGAGTTCGTTTTGTTAACGATATTTTAGACACAAATGGTGATTTTTTCTCTCTGGAACACTTTCAAGAAAAGTATAATATTCAAATAAATTTTCTTTTTTATCGTGGATTATGCGATGCAATTAGACAAGGGTTTAACAATTGTACTATTTTTAACAAGGTGCCGCAACCTCTTTTCCCAGATACAATGGCATTTGTTATGAAACGTATTAAAGGATGTTCACATATCTATGCAATTTTATTAAAGAGAAGAAAAGGACAATGTAAAAGTTTTCTTAAATGGAAATGCATTTTCGACCTGAATGATAAGAGTTGGGAAACATATTGTTCTATTGGATTTAATTGTACCATTGATGTGGGCTTACGATGGTTTCAGTTTAAAGTCTTGCAACGCATATTATATACGAACGATCTACTGTTTAAAATGAATTTAGTCCCAAGAAAAGAATGTACATTTTGTAATGAACATATTGAAACAGTTATACATCTGCTATGTGATTGTACGCATGTTAAAAATATTTGGGGTAGGTTAGAACACTGGATTAATACTGGAACCGGAAATAAATTAACATTTTCATTACAAGATAAAATATTTGGTTTAAAAGGTTCAAATAATTATGCATTGAATTGTATACTGATTGTGGTGCGACAGATGGTGTATACTTGCAAAATAAAGAAACAATTGCCCGACTTTGATAATATTAGAGTTTCGATTATAAATTACTTCAAAAACGAAAAGTATATTGCAAATTCGAATTGTAGAAATAATAAATTCACAAGAAAATGGTTTCAATTCAGGAATTTGTTTCCTTAAAATGATATTTTTTTTCTGTATTTGTTTTTCTTTCCATGAGTGTTAGAAATGAATTATTGATTTGTTATTTTGTGTTAACTCAACAGTTCATCAATACTTGTATCTTGAAAAGCCAATTTTATTTTATTTATGTTATTATGTAAATTACCTTGAATATATATTTTTGTATGTGTTTCAAATGAAAATCAATAAAATTCCTGTGGAGGGAAAAATATGAAGAAAAAAAAAAAAAAATATTATCATTATTATCAATATTCATTATCATTATTATCAATAATATTATTTCTTAATTATCATCATTATCATTTGAATTATTATTATCATTATTATTATTATTATTAACATCATTATTATTACCAATATCATTATTATTATCATTATCCTCATCATCATCATCATCATCATCACCATCATCCACATCATCATCATCATCATCATCATCATCGTCACCATCATCCACATCATCATCATCGTCACCATCATCCACATCATCATCATCATCATCATCATCGTCGTCGTCATCGTCATCGTCACCATAGACATACTTTGTGATCTCGCCTGTAGTGATCGCACTCCGGGCCCACTGCAGGTCTAACACCTTGAAGCTCAGTAAGACAAAGTTGGTTTCTGGCGCAATGTCCATGAAACTTTCTGGGTACATCAATCGGTGAGTTTCTTTCTGGCCCACGTCCTTCTCGAACCCTTTTACTTTGGCTTGATTGATTCTGTATCAAATAAAGAAATATTTAATTACAAAATAAAATATCAAAAGAGAAAGCAAATTAAAGGAATCAAGGAAAATGACAGAAAAAATAGCACAGAGATGAATCACAAACGTTAAGAGCTTTAAATAGTTCACGCACTTTATTATAAAACAAATTTCCAAGGGCGGATTCAATTAATTAAAAATTCATAGTCAGAATAAATTGAAATACTTTTGGAGAGACTCTTCACTTTATCAGGTACTCTGTTTACTCACAGTAATTATTATCACTTATATTAACATTTTGATTATCATTTTTGACATTGGGATAAAAAAAATACAATATGTAAGAGTGCTGTAAGATCATTTTTTGATAACTCCTTGATATTATGTATATTAAGGACTGTAGTGTACGAGCATATAGACTGATCCGCCGGCAATCAACCCTAAATAAATTATAATGAATAACCTTTTCCATTTACTTCTGATGACACGATACTTGGAATTGTTAAAATTTTAAATGTAATTGACGAGAATTGTATTTAGTTTTATAATGCAACATAGACAAGTTTTATTTCGACAAAATGATTGATAATTGGTACTTTGGATTTATATTTTGAATTGCATGTGCATGTATTCTGAATGTCTACCTTGTAAAATGATCATTTTCAGACCTTCGGCCGGACTGCATGTTCAGTGTTTTTATGGTAATAAATCAATTCAATAACATCTAAACATCTATACAGTCCTTATCTAAGATCGAAGTTTAGTTTACGCATATCCCTCAATAAACATGGCACGCAACATTCCCATGTTCCCCTTATCATTATCTACATGTATAGATTACTAATTCATTATTTTATTGATCGCAGAATATCAACCCGATTTGTAGATTTAACACTCATTAAGGGCATGTGTTGTTTGAAAGTAAACAAGAACGCTTCTGAGAGAAATCCAACCTTCCCAGACAACTACTCTATACAAGAAATCAGAACAATGTAGAGGAGCAGAGTGTTGATAGTTTTAATTCAATCTGATCAAAAACAAAAATTTATGAATTTTTCAAAAATGTAAGCACTACAATATGGGCACTTCTAATTGGCTGAATCGGTATTAATGTCACTGTGACGGAATGCTGGACTTTTGTTTCGACACAAAAAATAATTAAAATGTCAATTTTTCAAAACGTATGATTCAGGAGGGTTTTTCATGTTTGGAGGACCTACAATTATATGCTGTCCATAATGTATCTTGAGTAGTACCACAAGGGAGAGGAGGGCACTTTAAATTAATTATATTTTTGAACACGACAAACGTGAGCGATGTCCCATGACTTCATCACAATCAACTGACCAAATTGCCAATTTGGTATTCGCATGGATTTAGTGATCTCACATGTCAAACTTTCATGACTCCCTTATTATTGGCCTGATTTATTTCAGAGTTTCACCTGTCCGTTTTTCGTATTAACCTGCTTTCATACCAATTAATTTATTACAAGAGTTTGAATCTTGAATTCCTTTAATTCCCTGTATGTCCCCAATATGCTGACACATTATACCTAAATTCCTAAACAGCGCCTCCAAAATTACTGATTTGGCAAAACTTTTTGCAGACACACGTTTCGTAAGTTTGACCTCAGATCTCTGATCCCGAGGGCAAAAGTAGAATCCAAGATAACAAATATTTCCCTCTGGTATAATACCTCAAATACCACGTTTTGTTATGCAGCAGGATCCAATGAATTGCATGCATGCGTTCAAAAAGAAATTTACCAAAGCGTCGATTTCATTTAAAGTACGTCGATGAAAAAACGAATCTATATGTAAATTTTAATGCATATTAAAAAAACATGAAAGCTATATTTTTGCTCCCCTAGGAATGATTGATTGATTGATTGATTGATTTTATTCGCCAAGCTTCCAACACACAATAATTTAAAAGGATTAAAGATCAAATTTAAATCGGCTTGAACAGGATAACCCACGAAAGCTCGAGAGCTTATTTCCAGTGGGGTCCCCTTTAATTTCCTCTTATGAGCAAAGTTTTTTATTTCCTTTATATATCATTAGGAAGGGAATTCCGATGTTTTATGGCAACGTAATAAAACAAATGTCCAATACTACCTACTCTTTCTGGTAAATTAAAGTTGAATCGGCTATTTCTTGTATTATAATCATGTAAGACAGTATTAAACAAGATCGAAGTTGGATCGAATATAATGATTCGACCTAGTATGACCAAGGATATTTTGTATGCACGTGATGCAATACGAGTTGTTTTGATCTTTGGTTGACTTCAAGAAAACTAGCTTTAGAAAGTTCGCTGTAGCCGACATGAGTTCTTGGACCAGAACAGTTGATGAATCTCACTATTTTGTTCTGTATAGTTTTCAACTTATTTTGATCTGACTTGTTTATGTTAATATACAGGGTTAACCAAACATTGAATATGAGCAAAACAGAGTATACGTAACTTTGATTTCAGTACAAACATTTCAGACTGGAATTTGCTTTTTTTACAACTGATTCTACTAAAGATGAAAGTGAAATTGCGCTATTATATACTCAATGCCTAAATACTTCACATATTCTTTTCTCTTGATGACTTGATTATTGTGTGTCACTTTGAAGTTATGAACATTTTCAGTTGTACCTCATAATAACCAAGCTTCTAGCAGCTGTACCTTTAAAATACACATTTAGCTAATCGGCATAGTTTTACATTTCAAGAGACTTTTTTTTTGGGGGGGAGGGGGTTGTACTTGTTGGTGTTGGAGTGTTATTACAAACTTGATAGCAAATGGTCCGAAATCCTCCATTCGAAGTATGCCAGCGACGCCTAGAGTATTTTACAAGATTGCTTTAAACAAATATTACGAAACTGAATCTTCTGCCAACTTGTGCTCCGAAATTTTTGCTCCAATGCCGGTGCTTTATTTCGTAAAATGTATAGGGTTAGGGTTAGGGCTAGGGATCCAGGGTTGCAGTTGGGAATTCGGTCAGTGTAGGAAAATGACCGCGAAGCGATTGTCTCAAGTAACGACGTAAAATCCAAACTACAACTCCAAACCAAAATTCGACCTACCTGACGACGACGTCGTGCTTGTCGATGGCGGTCCCGTAGCCGCTGTTCCTCAGGTTGCCCGAGTTTCCGACCACGGCACAACGGAGGCATCGTGATACGTTCCGGGTGAGGAACCGTTGCGGATTGGGGATGACTTCGAAGGCCTTGTCGAGTGCGCCGATGTAGTCGCTGTTCTCATGCCGTTGTAAAGACTGTCAGATGAAAAACAGAAAGTATAGGCCGATTTAGATGTCAGTAAAGATAAGTCTACCGTGCTTTTGAATGATTCTCTTTTAAAAAGAATATGGCGCCTTATAAATGCTGTGAATTGTCATCATCAGCATCATTATTGTCAACATCATCATCATTATCATCCATATCATCAAAATCATCATCATCATCAACAATGCTATCGGATTTGCCCGAAGTGGATTTCTAAAAAGTCTTTGTGATCGTCTTAACATTATTGATTACACGTGTACCCGAGGGTGTCGATTTGTTTAAAGCCCCTCTTAAGTGTTGGGAGCTCAAGATTCGTCAAAAATGTGATGGCAAAATCTCACTTAAACTGTATTATAATGTGAAAGAGGATGTCATTTAAGACACACTTCTGCATAGGTTCCCCCATCAAATGTGTTTGAAGACAAATATTGATTTAAAAAATGCATAATTTGGGTTATCTGTTGTACGCAGAAAACCTAAATCAATTTGATATCTAAAAAGAAAAAAAAAGAAGAAAGACGATCAAAGATACAGAGAAATGAATTTGTATAAGATATCAAACACATATTTTACGTTTTTAAATGCTTTCACCAGGAAAACAATATCTGGATTTCAATAAATTCTAACAATATGTCCACTTTCCACTCTTTCTTTCTTGAATTTCTTTCTTTCTTTCAATAATTTCTTTCTTACTTTCTTTAATGTTTTTCTTCCTTTTACCTTCCGTTACTTCTTACTTTCTTTAATTTTTGTCTTCCTTTCTACCTTCCGTTACTTATTAATTTCATTAATTTATTTATTTATCAAATTATAATTTATTAACTTATTTATTCAATTATTTATCTATTTATTCATATCTATCAATCTATCCTACTATCCACCTATCTATCTATTTATAGGGTATTAATCTATCTAAACATTTCTCATAGATAGGCTATTCACCAAAATAACATGCAACTTGCAAAACGGATTTATAGGATTGATTATTACCTTTAAGCAATAAACCTCCATGTTTGATTTCAAGTTCAAAGTTGATAGAAGGAGCATTGTTCGCAAGAACATTTTTAATGGGAGTCGGACCAAATTTGCCAACATGCCATCCAATAGAGATTCACAGACAGAGTTTTCCTACGGACAGAACATTATAGTCTACAAATTTAAAAACTTGTAAACAAATGTTAACAACAACTCTAAAAAATTATATCAAAATTTGAAAATATATAATAAGCATAAACAAATTTCTCAGAATTTAATGCATTTATTTGGCGCCAAGGATTGAAAAAGTCCTAAAATAATATTGTCAACTCTCCTATAAAAATTAAACAAGTTGAATTTGCTATGTTTTTCTTTCTAGAGGGGGCATTGAACCCCCATCCCTCCTTTAAGTCGTCTCTGAGTGCAAACCATATAACCTACTTATATTGATAAACAGCGAAGCTGATAGCGTAACTCACTACTAGATAAACATTTAGCGGATATTCATGCTATTACAAAGAAACCGGAATAAGGAAATATTGTGTTATCCTGTTCATATTTATTTACAGCAACTTGTCTTTATGTGTCAAAAAAAGCTGCGACAATTATTGGGCTATGTAATCAGTGGAAGGAAGTTGTATAAGGAGGAATGTATGAACAAATCATTCAGAACAATGTCGTGCATGTTCCCAACACAAGCATTTCTTTTCCAGGTTTTCGCATTAAAGAATGTTAACATCAAACGTAACTAAAAACTAATATCGTCAGTATTTTCGGGTAGATGATTCAAGAAATGTACGTTATCCTGGATAATACTAATAGCTCTTTACAAGTCATGTTTCAAGTATGATTTCAGTACAATATCTGATATTGTCCTGAAACCACACTTGAAACATACTTGAAACTATCTTGGATATAGCCCTTTTAACATGTTTCAAACTTATCAGACTAGGTATACAAAAGGTACTTAATATAGAACAAAATGTTTTGAGACAAACAAAAAAGAAAACAAATCAAGAAGAAAATATAGTTTATGTATCTACATACAATCCTTATAATGGGAATTATTCAAAAACTGTCAAACAAACGCTGCCCCATTTAACTGAAGATTCTCATCTTAATATATTTTGGGGAAACAAAATACGTTTCAACTTCAAGTTTGAGACAGGCGCCGAATTTAAAGAAACTGTTGATTTCAGCCTCATTGGAACGAAGACAATATCAAAGAGGTGTAAAACATGCCCATATAATTTTAAATCTTAATTCACTATCTCAAGAAATTAAAAACGTAGTGAAGAAGAGAACTCTCAATGATTTTTATTTCAATAGTTTTAATTAATATATATAATAATCATAATAATAATAATGATAATAATACAATAATACAATATTCATAAAGCGCATGATAAACAAAAGTTTGTCTATATATGTTTGTGTGTGTGTTTGTGTGTGTGTCCGCTTCCAGAACCACCTTATTGCCACCCCTGCGTGTATATTGATCCATAATAATCACTAGTTCTCCCACTCTCTCAAACCAAACCCTATTGATTACTTATCACATGCATCTGGAATCAACAAAGGGCGCGTTCATGCTTGATTTTGAAGGTAGAATGAGCGATCTGAAACGCTCATCGTAAACGCTCATCGTGATCGCAGTTCCACGGTGTACTGTTTATGCTTACTTCTCTGGCTCATCCAGGCAATTCTCCCTGTGTGGCCTTAATTGGTCTTCCAGCTGGATTCGCAAAACTTCACTGTGCATGCTACGTAGACCCACTAGAGGTCAGTGCGTTGACCCCATTTAAACGCGTTTACAAATTGTAAACGCATCTTTTTGTGAGTTTACGATCGGCGATCGTGATCGCCGTTTTTCGGTGATTCTACAAAAGTAAGCATGGACGCAACCGTGTTTTAAACTAAACGCGTAACAGATGCCTGATTCTGGCCAGAAAAAGTGAACCATAAACACGCCCAAATTGTACGAAGAAATCACCAGGGAGCTGATTTCACAATTCTTTTGAAAACGCTGATTCACAGAAGTGTCAGAAACAGCTGCGACAAACATTGGGCTATATAATCAGTGCACTTGTAGATCGAGGAATATATGAACAATGTCGTGCGTGTGAAAGCACCAGCGTATTTGAAAAGGACAAGGGGCAGTTTATCCCTTCCCCAGACAAATTTCCAAAGAAGCTAAATTGATAATACCTGAATTTCATTCGAGTAAGGAAGTAATTACAATCACCAAATTGATGCTAAAACATCACAGATCGCAGAGTTTGGACACTTCCCCCCATAAATTGTTTTACTCGACTGAATGCCCCCCCCCCCCCCCCAACCCCAACCCCCATCCGCCAACGACAAGGTCCAGATACGCCACACTGTGTAAGTCTGTTAGCCATCATCTCTCCCCTCTTGACAAGCTAGATATTACCAACAGATGATAAACGATTTAGCACAGCTTCGGGAATGGGATCATTAACTTTTTCTATAATAGAAAGCGGGCGGAGGAGGGAGAGAGTGAGAGAGAGAGAGAGAGAGAGAGAGAAAGCCAGATGAGGGAAATATAGAGAGAGAGAGAGAGAGAGGGAGGGAGAGAGAGAGAGAGAGAGAGAGAGAAAGAGAAAGAGAAAGAGAGAGAGAGAGATGGGCTTGTGGATGAGTACATCCGGGCATTGCCTATCACATTTCATCGGAAAGATGAAAAGGGCTATATAAAATCATCAATGAAATCATACTGTATTTTTCTTCTACAACACATGTATACATTAACATTAATTACTACAAACAAACTCGAATATATTGATTCCATTATTATTTCATCCATTGTTTATAAAAGCAGACAAAGCAAGTAAAAAGTGAAATAATGTGAGTTGGAGTTGGTCTAGCAATCGGTTCTGGCTGGTCTATCTGTACAATGACTTTGGTTCGATCCGCAAACGCGTCTTCCAGAACAAATTTATACAGTGATGATAATGATGATAATTAATAATAGTAATAATGGTATTGATACTGCTACTACTACTACTACTACTACTACTACTACTACTACTACTACTACTACTACTACTGCTACTACTACTACTACTACTACTACTACTACTACTACTACTACTACTACCTCTACTACTACTACTACTACTACTACTACTACTACTACTACTGCTACTGCTACTACTACTACCTCTACTACTACTGCCTTTACTTTCTACACTACTACTACTACTACTACTACTTTTAATACTACTGCTACTATTACTACTAATAATGATAATAATAATAGCAATATATGTAATATTATTATTATGCAGCGCATAATACAGGAAATTCTATTTGCACTTTACAAACGATTGTGGTACCTGCCTAACCAACATTTTCTTATAATGTTCGTGGCCGAGATGCTGGAAGTACATGTAGGTCAATGCATGGTTGTACACAATTACAACCACTTCCAAACACTGTTTGCCAATCTTTCTGTGCCAACTTTATTAATACGCCACCATTGTTCATGATAATGTATGGTCAATCATTACTATTTTACCTACTGTTTTATGGATTCATGGTGAAACAATCAATTCCAATGTTTATTTTTACAGAGCATCCCCGTTTCTCAGAGTGAACAGGTGCGGAAAGGGTAGTCCGTCAAAATAGAATACTAACCAATCCTCCCAGCTGACAAAAGTTCATTTGCCTGGAATTCATATTACAGTGAGTTTCCGCCATTCGATTAAATGACATTATATAGAAGTCAATTGGCACCATTCTGTTTCCCTTTATATTATTTGTTTCTACCCCTTCCCCCTCTGTCTGTCTATCTTTGAAATTTCTCTGGTTGTCTGTCGTACACAATGAAAAATTCTCTCTCTTTCTCTCTCTCTCTCTCTCTCTCTCTCCCTCCTTTCTCTCTTTTTCTTCCCATATCTCTCAATTTCTCTCCCTCGACCCCTCACTTCCTTCCTCCCTTCCCCTTCTCTTCTTTAATGTTTCTATCTTTTAAGGTACAGGATATATTTCAACATCATCGTTTTGTGTAATTCAACATATTGCTCAATTTTATATAAGCCTACATGAATCTTAAACAAACTGAAACAGCGTTTTTAAAGTCTTCTATTCAACTTCTTGTAAATGGAGATGATATAGCGCCACTAAACATGATATAATTATACACTGCGGGTCTATTAAGATCTCTATTCTTCATGCATCAGTCCATGACACCCCTCCCTATTTCAGAAACCCAATGACCAAGAAGCAGTATGTACCCTAAGTACACAACCTCAACGATACGCCCCACCCCCCCCCCCCCCCGATATCAGAGTAAAAAAGGCACCTCAAATATTTTAGGGCCCCTCTTATTTTTTTGCTCGTTAAATTTGTTTTCATAACATTGTGCCGCCCCCCCCCCCCCCCCATTTTTGCAAAATACTGGATCTGCCCTGCCACTGGTTAAACCACCCCAATGTTCATGTATATAATATCTTCACAAGTAGGTCACATACCCTCCTACACAACACCCTATTCCTCTGATATTAACAGCGATACCCTCTGATTTTAAACTATTTAGGCCTACATGGAGGCGTGCCCAATGGAGGTATTCCCATTAGCTGTGTGATATGAACATGCAAAGCCTCCTCCCTCACCCCCATTGACAACATTAACAACAACCACCAAAAAGTGAGGGGAAAAAACACTGCGAATGCAATCAGTTGCTTCATCTGGTCTGCGGTATTATTTATTCATTAATATGACATACTTATAATTATGTAAAATACATGTAAAATATAGAGAAAATTGAGGGTATGGGGATATCAAAATACTGTTATATGCCTATACAAATGAAATCTGTCATCCTCATCGTCATCATCATCATCATCAGCAGCAGCACCAGCAGCATCTTTGATTCATCATCTTTCTTTCCATCATCAGCTTCATAAGTAATGAATAGTGATAAAAAGTATACACATTTCAGAGATTTTTTTTTTACTACACACCTTCGTACACTTAAAATATATACCAACACTTAAAATATATACCAATCACCAACACAGGTTTTGCTCTTGATGTAAGGGGGGTCCATGTAACCGTGCGAGCCCCATATATACGCGGGGGGGGGGGGTAATGTTATTCCTTATTTATTTCATACTCCTCAAGCATTTACCTCTAGAATGCCAGATAAATATTTTCGAGGTTTTATTTCATGCACGTACTCTAGGCCTAAAAAAAAGATGTTGGGTTGCCCTTTGCGACCGATTCAAAAAATATCTTGAAATCTACGGTCGGCTTTTATTTTTTTTATTTCTTTTTATTAATTTTTTAACCGTTTTTTAGAGGGAAAAAATGTATAGCATTCCGACCGACCCATGTCTTGGCACCTAAAAGGCAATAAAAAATCCTTTTTTAGGCCCTATTTATACACAGATTGCTTTTCAGGTGATTAGCAACACACTTCAAGGAATGCAAGATTGGGTTAAAAACTGCGTTTTGTTTGTTTGATGATAGGCTGGACTCCTCGTCTCCCATCTTAATACTGGATACAAAGTCCAGTGATCCGGTATTACCTGACACGCGGTGACACAGAATTCTATAGCCCTAACAAATAGCTGGGTGATAATATGAAGTATACCAATATTTGTCAAGTGGGTCAGATACACAGAGATAATTTTGATGGAAGCGTGTACTGCAAACATGGTCCGAGTACATGATCCTTGCCCCGACATTGTGCCGTAATAAAGTTTGAAGTTGAACACAAACTTCTTTAAGACACCTACGCACTTTCCATAAATTGAACTGAATTTTTTCTTCTTTTTCATGTTGTGCGCTGTTAGTTACCGTTTGAATTCGTTTTATTGATTTTATTTCCTTCGATCTTTCTATAAATAGCTTAATATAACAACAGATCGAACGAGGGTAAACCTCAGTATCATATGACATGTTTGTACCAAGAACATACAAGGCTTTAGTACAGGTGGTTCATTCGTTAAATTGAGATGAAGCAATCGGTTCAAATAGTCAAATCTTACGATATTTCTCTAATTGTGTATATACTGCAAGCGTGTTATGTACCTGCGCCTCCTCGAGTGATACAAATAAATCAATACCGTTTTGTTTCATTTTTTGTTTGGGGGGGGGGGGGGGGTTGGTCCCCAACACGTGGAAGGGGCTACAAGATACTTTGCTTCCAAATCCAAAGGCTGGAAAAGTTTTGTATCGTATCTATTCGGTTAAAACCTCACTAGACCGGTCTACTAACATTTTCAAATTTATGGATGTTTCGTTCCCGGGGACTTTAGTGATAAGGTATTCCACTATTAAACCTGTTATCAATTAATGAACTACAATACTTGGAATCTGCGTACATTACTTGTTGCTATGTGGCACCTTCCTCGGGCAAGCTTTCAGGTTGTGAAGACCAATTTTTGTATAAAAAGTATGCATAAAATTTAAATATGTTAGTAAACCTGTTTATTATGTCTCTGTTCTATTATTGTAGTTGTGCTAATGGCATGATGAAGGACGTGAACGCTCTCTCGCTCAGTCGCAAAGCAAAGACACGCACGTATACATGATGAATACAATAAAGCTATCGTATGGCACAGAACACAACTCCAATAAACGTGACGCGGCTATACGATACGTCCATTATATTCATTATTCATAGCCAACATTCCCTCATTTTGTCGTGTTCGAGGCAAGAAGTAATTTCCGATGGTTGTCTGCCGTTTGATCTTTCGACAATAGGCCGTTTTCGTCATGCAATTTAAATTTAATCATTGTTAAGTACCTCGTTACAAATTATTTCATTTACCTGTTAAATTGCATACATTTTGTGTTGTTAGGTAGGATAGGCCATGATGAATGCCTGCAGTTCGCTCTATAGTAACTAGTTTACACCGGAAACGAATGATGGGGGGGGGGGGACAGAGAAATGTATCGAGTATTAATTGACAGAGTCGTTTATTTATTTATTTATTTATTCGTTTTATTTAAACAGGGTAACTCTCTCAGTATTAATATTGTTATATAACGCCTTTATTTTGCCGTATCTCAATTATTGTAGTCTTGATTGGTTCAAATAATTTGAATCGTTCATATATTCCGAAGAAAGCTGTTCGACTTCCCAATATCTTGCCCACACCAAGTCGCTGTTTAAGGAATTGAATAGCTTTAAAACTTGTTGATAATATTAAAATTAAAATCATCACTTTTTATGTTCGAACACGTCAACGCATTATTACCTGCAAGTTTAGATAATTTATTTAGCAATACCGTGTTAAAACATTCATTTAATACACGAAATAAACATACTATTATCTTGCTTTATTGCCGTTTAAACTTTACACAGCGTAAGTCTGTAATGTATAAACTAATAAACATACTAAACTATGGAATCATCTTGAATCTCATTAAAAAAAATACACTACAAAAAATAAGCCTATATAAATATATACCATCTTCACACTTCTATATTTCTATTTATTTTCCCTCGTTGACAATATATATACAGGTGTATATATTAAATATATTTCTTTATTTACTTGTTTAATGTTTTTAATGTGATTTTCGTTTCGTTTTGTGCTTTATTTGTATTCTGCTTTTCTGTTTCCGTTTCGGTTGCGTCGGTATATTCAAGATTAATTGTACTTCGCCAACGTTAACTGTTTTATAACAAGCCACTGGCTTTTTAATGCGATTATCCAGGCACAATTTCATTGCATATTATACCTTTGGACTTTATGAAATTAATTAATACATTGAAGGGGGGGGGATTGAAGTTTATTTAAAAAGAGCTCCCAGATCGATGAATATATAGATAGGCCCTATATAATTATATAATTTGTTGTCCATATTTATTCAGTAAATTAGTTTTTCACTGGTTGGGTATATAATAATATGCCTGATGAGTGGTGGTATAGTAACGAGGAAGGAGAAATAAGGAAACATGTGTTAACGAAGGTACTGGAAAAAAGGTATTGGAAAAAAAAGTGCGTAAGAAAATTACATAAGATTTTATTCACACAAAATAACTGAGTTATATCGTTACATCGAATGCTAAATATATATATAGGCCTACACTATATCTCCATGGGTATATTGAGCATGGACCATATTGAGAGAGATTGAGCGAGATAGAGAGCGAGAGATGGTGAGAGAGAGAGAGAGAATGAGAGAGAGAGGGGGAGGGGGAAAACAGACAGAGACAGACGGAGACAGGGAGAGAGAAAGAGGGGGGAAATCCCGGTAGAGCGGTAGATAAGAGAGAGGGCAGCGAGAATTGGAATATAAACAGTTCCCCCAGTAAGTTAAAGGGGGAGTCCACCCAGAGGGTTTTAATTGAAGTAAAAAGTAAGAGAAATAGAGCAGTACACAGTTGACAAACAAAACTCTCAATAGTTCTTTATTAAAACAAACTAATTACAATTTACTGAAATAGGGGGTATTCTTGGACTTGTGTATTTAACGTATGCCAATTGGCCATGGGCCGGTTGCTGACCCCATCCCTATTACCACTAAATCCACCAATGGGTGAGCCGACCACACAACCATGATTTACGACATTGTCTCGGAAACATGTTTCACAATAAAATAATAATGTATCATGTCATTGTAATTGAAGATGGCATTATGAATTAACGGCTGAGTAATTGATAGTAACCGAACGCCGGTTATTATCTTGTTTGCAGCCACAAACCCTCATCGTTTAGTCGTTGTGCGGAACAGTGTCTGCAAAATGAGACTAGAATGGGCTCTGTACTTTAACAGCTGCTCCTGACGAGGCAGAAACTGACTGATCTAGGCTCTGCACAAGGCTTGAGGGATTGTGGTAAACCGTCAAATTCGAGTCTGTGCTTGCAGGCTAGTCGGTTATCCGTTCATCGACCAGTGGGATATTCAACATGACCAGCATACTCCCCCCCCCCCCCCCCCCTCCACCCAAGAAAAAAAAAACAGTCATTATAACTTGCAATGTGTCTACACAAGGAAACTCCTTGTATACTCCTTGGTCTACAGCACGCGGGGCTGCCCAGAAAAATTCTGCCTCCGTCTGGAGTGGGTTCGCCCTCCCCCGTTTATCAATGTCTAGATACAACACTGGAAAAGGGGTGGAAGGATCCCTGTTTGAAGGTCCGCAAAACAAATATCAATGTAAATCATATTAATGGATCCGGAACACGCAGGACTGCCCAGAATATTCTCCCGTCTGGATAGGGTTCGTCCGCCCCCGTTTAACAATACGTTCTGGATACGCCAGTTAAAGTGACTTGGTGACATTGCCTCAGATTCTGAAACAAAATCCTGGAATCAGCTCATGCTGCATTATACTGAGGTCAGTCAGGAATCCCATGACTTTTACAGGCCGATCGCCTGTCTGATTATCAAGATATTTATGATTGGAAATCGAAATCAAATTTTCCGTTTTCTAACACTACAGTCTAAAGGGGGAAAAGAGTATGGTAACACCGGTCACTCAAAGATTTTTTACTTTTTTGAGGCACTTCGTGATCATTTTGAAGCGCAATTTGTTTAGGGCCTCAAAATTACACCATATCACAGACATTGATAACAAGTAGGCCATGCATCTCAGATGTAACATTGTTAAACGATGCCTTTAAGGGTGGAAGGAGGTTCGAGGAAATAAATCTCATGGTACAGGAAATTTATTCTTAGAATGTTATTATTATTATCATCCTGACTCTCCACTCTGATATAACCTTTGTTCCCCCATATCCGAATCAACCGAATGAGTCTATAGAACATGCATGGCTAGGCTAAAGGACTATTTGGCAAGTCACTAACGTATACAATTTCATGTAAAATAATTGCCTTGTCACTCTAAGAGATATGATACATACAATATCCACCTACCTTTTTGAATGAAAAAGTACAGTTAAAAACAAAACTAACTCGAGTCCAATAACAGACAGACAGAAATCAAAACCAAAACCTTTTTGAATTACCCAACATTTATGTCTTTTTGTTCGTCTTGCAATAAAACGATAATACCTGTCTTCGAAAAACAAGACACTCATTTCCGTGTTCGTGTATGTTGAATACAGCTCATCTATCGTTGTATAACAGTACTTTTTGTTGACTTTGCTGACTTCTAAACAGAAATGTCATATCCTTCTTCGTAACCAAGCATGGCCAGATAAAAATAAACATGTGTCTATTTCGAAGAATTTTCGGAATAAAAACCATCGTCATGATTGTTATAAAAGTTTTTTTTTTTTTTGGTATAACTTAATCTCATTATGATATCATTTAAATACAGTGTATACTGATTAAGCTCGCTCCAGCTATTTGATGGCCGGTATAACATTTCCATTCCGCAGGATCGATTTCAGTTTTCATTTACCATTTCTAAGCCTGATCTATTTACAGCGATCTTGTTTGGCCATGCTGTTCTATTATTACGCTTTAATCTTATTTAGTACACCACTCATTATCCATTCTTCTCGCATTACACTGCCCATCGTACCGCGGCTCTTAAGCTTTTTAATTAATTGCTGATTACTCGGAGTTCCAATTGCCAATATCAGCGAAGACAGTAATTAGCTATAGCCTTAGCTTGGATTGTAATTAGATTTGTTTTAATAACAAAAATACTTTTAAAGAAATGTGTTCAGCGTTTAGTGAATAAGAAATTAATGATGTTATTAAAAAATGACGGTTCATATCGCGATAGAATTACGACTTTACATGATAGAAATCAGGATAACTAGACAAGAGTCGAAGGTTAATTAGTTGTTAATATAATGATATCCCTCCTCCTCCTCCTCCTCCTCCTCCTCCTCCTCCTCCTTCTCCTCCTCCTCCTAATACTATATTTATTTCTTCTACTAATACAACTACTACAACTTCTACTACAAATACTACTACTATACTACTACTACTACTACTACTATACTACTACTACAACTATTGTTATTTCTACTACTACTACTATAACTACTACTGCTATACGGTTAATAATAATCATAATGATGACAATAGTAATAATAATAATAATAATAATAATGATGATGATGATGATGATGATACTAATACTATACTAACAATATTATAAGGAAGAACGAAGGGAGGAGGGGGAAGAAAGAAAGATATATAGAGAAAGAGAGAGAGAGAGAATATAGGCCAACGCCCATGCAAATTGTCACACAGTTATCACATCTATTCAGGCATTCGTGACACGAAGTGAAAGTGTCTTCGATGAAATAACTACCTATGTTTTTAAATCATGCTACGTCTTTATTACATGTGGTGAGTGGGCAGATTATGGGGGGGGGGGGGTGGGCTGGACAAAAAGAAGCTCTCACATGAAAATATAACTTGAAGATTTATTTTGTATCTTCACGACTGAAAATATCAAAAGCTTATCTTAATTTGTCTTGTTTTCTTAATATCTCACTGTCACTGGCCCGTCCCTCTAATTTCCGGTTGTCTGTGTTGTCAGAAATGACATTCCCCTTTAATTAAAGAGCGTGTTTTACGACCCAACGTCTGTTGCTTGGTTTCGAAAACAAAATTCCAATAACTTCAGCACTTGAATAAAATGCAACGTATCATCAAAGAAATCGATGTTTGATATCAATGTCATCAACGAATTTCCGTGGATCTGCATGCGTACTTGAGTCTTCTAAGAAATGTTATCAATTCAGTATTTGTGCCCCCTCGGTATCATAAGTATCTTGAAAAACATCTCACTAGATAGTTTGGTGACCTTGCTTGGTTAATTCTTTATCGATTGAATGATGGTGATTGATTGATTGCGAGTATAAAGTGATTAATTGATTGTTTTTTTTTTATTGATAAATAAATTGATTGATTAGTTGTTTGATTAATTATTTGAGTGATTGATTGATTGTGCGATTAATTGATCGGTTGTTTGATGAAAAGATTGATTGATTAGTTGTTTGTTTGATGGATTGAATTATTGATTGTTTTTTGACTGATTAACTTATCATCGGCAGATTGTGCGTAAAACGTCTATATACTGTAAAGCACTGAGTATACCGTATTTTGCACGGACTTCGTGTTTTTTAATTAATTTTGTGGTTCCCATGCACTTTCTCGATTGTCTGCTATAATAAAAACTCACATATAATCCTAGAGGCGCGTCGCAAAGAGCTAGAGAACCAATCAATAGATTATTGGTCAGACATGTGGAAAATGTGGTTTATGAAAATCAAAAACACAAGAAAAATGGAAATTACCTCCGTATTTTCTAGGTGTATTTGTTGGTTTCACATGTAGGTAAGAAAATAAAAGCAATAATTTTTATCATTCTGCTAAGGATTGTTTTGTTTCATACCCAGATACTTACTATGACAATGTACGATTAAAAGGCACATAGGCATTGTTGTGCATAATTTCTTAATTCTAACCCCCCCCCCCCCTCCCCCTCCTCTCTCTCTTTCTATTTCTCTCTCTCTCTCTCTCTCTCTCTCTCTCTCTCTCTCTGTATGGGATACCCTCTCACCCCCTTTCTCTCATTTCCCCCCAATATCCCTTCATGTTCTTCACTGCACACAACCACTTATAAAATCCATTTTCTCGTCTTCGACCCTTTTTTTCTCTCTCGTTTTTTCCATTTCCATGGCAATCAAGATGCATCATCCTTCACCAAGATCAATCCAGATACAAATGATATTCGTTGGGAATATAACACTGTAGCAGATGAATAAAGTCACGGCTGATGGGGGGGGGGGGGTACCCCGTGTTGAAAACAAATATAAATAACTAAAAAAGCTAGAGAAGAGAAAAAGTGAGCGGGCAAAGGGGAAAATGACGAGAAAGGAAGACACCTGGGCCGCCTCCTGCCATCTTCCCCCTGAACAGTAGCCTTTTAAATTCGCATTCACTTTATGAGTGGGACTGGCGACACCCCCCCCCCCCCCTCCTTTTAATCATCGTTCAGTGCCCCTCAACAGGTGAACTCACGCCACGCCACTGGGTAATATTGTACATTCATGTGTAATTTGTATATCCTCGGGGTTTGATATCATTATTATAGGCATGTTTTCTGAGTCACATTACATAAACATAAACATACATAGACATGAAGATATCTCTACTAGGCCTACCAGTACTATACTTTATACAAATTTGTTATAAATTGCCCTTTGCAACCGACCCAAACAAATCTTTAAATCTACGGTCGGCTTTTTATTAAAGTTTTTGTTTTTTCACCTTTTTTTTAAAAAGAAATAAAAGAATAAAAAAATATGTATTAAAGCATGAAAAACTCAACAACAAAAAACAGCCAAAAGAGGGGGAAAAAACCTAACCCCTCCCCCCCAAAAAAAAAAATTAAAATATATATATAAATAGATATAAAATTGACCAACCGACGCGGATGCTGGCACCTATAAAGGGCAATACAACATCTGTTGTGTGCATGTCCGTAATGATTGAAGACGTAGTCTGAAATTACATTCATTTGTGCTGGTACATTAAACGAGCAAGAATAGTTCCCAGTACTAGTCATAGTATTCCATTATTTATTGTAATACGCCTTTTCTGTTATTCATTGTTACAATTTCTAGAATAAAAAACAAGAAAGCTCCATTGTATTGCATTGGACATTGGTTTTACTCTAGTGTTTAGTTTTTGTTTAGTTATTTCTTTTTAGGCACATTTAAAAACCGAACTCCATCAAATGAACTGCCCAGAATTTAGATCCAAAACCGCATAGATTTTGTTGGTATCTCATATTCCTATAACATATATCTTTCTTGTTATTGGTCCGATTTACTTCAAACTTTCGCCATTTTGTTTCTCTTATTTTTCCGCTTTCATGTAAATGAAATAATTGCAAGGATTGTATTGCCGAGTCTTAAGTAAGGCTTTCCCTGGGGGCCCTGCTATTGTTTGGACCCCAATTATTGCCAGATATCAAGATGTGATGTGGATCGAGAGTCAAGGGCCGCGGGGCTAGCTCCCTTCAATGCTAATAAGGTAATATTCAAATCTTATTGTTAAAAATGATCATAGAAATAAATCAATGAGATGACTTACCAGCCACCATTTCCCAATCTCCACCGACATTTTCTTGTTCTCCTTCATCCATACGGGAAGGAGTGAGTCGTTATACTTCTCGTCGAACCATTCCGACGTCCCCTTCTTCCACAGCCTCCGACATCGCTGACCACCGGCCGCTGTCGTCGTCGAGTTCAGCTCGATGCCGATACGAGCTCGGGTTGTGTAAGACGTCTTATGATCGTTATATTCGAGTGTCGAGTGACTCGAGTCCCTCTTTGACGGGCCTCCCGACTCATAGACCGATGGATCCGCTAGCCTATAACCTACCAATAGACCGAAGACCAGGACCGAAGATACTACTGTTACAGCTTTCAATGTTGCCCTAGCCATTTTGTGCGAATGCAACCCGGACGGTTCTAGTTGTGCAATTAAAAAGATTTCCCCTCTTCCTTGTTCGTGTTATTATTAAAATCAATATTTTCAACCTCTTTTTCGAGCGCACTTCGTTAACAATTATCCATCTTCGATTTATAGGTGATTGAATTCACAGAGGTCAATTTTTAACTAACCGCCATACTTAATGATTAATTTCCACAAATTTATTTAGTCGGCAGCAGCATACTTCCAATAGGTTTTGGAGCAACACGCTTGATTCAGCTTCCAAAATATTCGTCGTTAATTATTTGTCTTGTGAATACTTATATTAGTACCCCAGATATTGAGAATCGTTGAAGGATTATATGCCGCTCTGCTCTGCAACAAAATGGCAAGACGGTACAGACAACACAACTAACGATATTCTCGGATGTATATAGTATAGTGTAGAGGTAATCTGTAATTAAATGTGTGTTGGCACATTAAAAGAACACGAAAATTACTCATTAACTATAACATCGATAACTATGTATTGATTCACCGAGTCTATCGTCGCCCAGTACGTGAAGAAGAAATTCAGAAGGTCCGGGATGAAATATTTCAGAATACCACTAGCAGATGCTTGAACAAAAAATCAAATCGAGGAAATGTCTTCAGCCGACATATAGTTGACCAGCTAAATCAACACACATCGTGACGCCATCCGAGGTAAAAATGCAATCAGGGATTCCGCTAACCATGTACGATATCTTGCGTTGAATATTTTATGAAGAAAAATCTGCCCTTTCAGTCAGGGTTGATTGAATATTAGACAGAAGAGCGTGAACGTTCTGAAGATGATACCAAATTAAAGATTTCATACATCACCGTATTCAATATAGCAGAGATGCATGCGTGTCAGCGACGTTATTAAGTACCTGGAGCATATTCTATGTATCGACGACTTGGTGAACGAGACAGACGATGAGAGCAAGACAGAATCACGTTTAACACCGCATCTTCGTCCATTGCGCGCCTCCCTCGTTCATTTGCGGCTTCCTTCGCTGATGGTGCGAAGTCTCTGCTCACCGTGTGTTCGCCAGACCACACTGGGGAAAAAATTCATTGCATGTCAAGACTCGAGTCCGCTATATATAATAATGCGTAGCCGAGCGTCTGACAGAGAACTTGATATTCATTTAAATCGTTGTCAGTGTTTGGCGCGGGGACAGACGTACATGCATGCAGCGACTGGGTCGCATCTCATTAATAATGCATGCACGATGTATCTCCTTGCTGATAATGAAGCAAGCCCCCAGGCTCGCAAAATATTCCAATGGGGATGAAGGAAGGATGCATGCAATCAATAAAGATGTACGCGCATATATAAGAGTATAGTCCCACTAAAATTGCAGCATACGAGATGGTGGGGAGATAGGGGAAGTTGTATATGATAATCCCATTGTTTTTCATTTACAGATATCATTTACACGTATCTTTTACAGAAACGACGTTTTGCAATATTTTTTTATTTTTAAGACAGTGTCAACATCTTGTATGGATTTTTCTTTTCTTCACAGTCATTTCATGACACTGTTTTCTTACAAGCTCACCATTTCTCCAGAATAAAAGCGTCATACAATGATTCAAATACAAAACATTCAAGCAATTAGACTAATTCATATTTGAATAACGACTAAAGTGATATCTCCGAACCGACACGCCTCTTTATTACAATCAGCACGTTTTCTCTCCACAAATATCTTACCAAAATGTCAATGATACAGGCATAGCCTAAGTCTACATTGGAAGTCGCTTGATGAAAACATGACGGGTCAGAGTGAAGTTTGTTGACCGCGCTTATGATCGGGTGTAAATAAAGATGTACACGACAACCGTGTACATCAAGTAGATATTAAAACAGATTCATATTTGAATAAAGTGATATCTCCAAACCGACACGTCTCCTTTATTACAATCAGCACGTTTGCTCTCCACAAATATCTTACCCCCAAAATGACGTAGGCATAGCCTAAGTCTAACATGAGAGTCGCTTAAAGGGATTGGGTAACTTTGTCTCAGATTCTGAAACAAAATCCTGGATTTAGCTCATGCTGCAATGATAATTATAAACCTTTCGGTCAGTCAGGAAGCCCATGTCTTCTACAAGCTGATCGCCTGTCTGATTATCAAGATATTTATGATCGGTAATCGAAATCAAATTTTGCGTTTTCCTAACGGTTTTCATAACACTACAGTCTATTGGGGGAAACGAGTATGGTAAAACCGGTCATTCAAAGATTTTTACTTTTTGAGCCACTTCTTGATCATTTTGAAGCGCGATTTTTTTTTTAGGGCTTCAATATTACACCATATCACAGACACTGATAACACGTAGGGCCGTGCATCTCAGATTTAACATTGTTAAACGATGCCTTTAATGAAAATATGACGGGCCAAAGTGCAGCTAGTTAACCGCACTTGTGATCGGATGTAAATACAGATGTACATGACAACAGAAAGAATCTCTAAAATAATTTACTACGACATATACCATAAACGAGTGACATGGGTGTAAATCCCGGGGGTGGAAAGGGATGCATGGGGATACAGTACAAGATTTCCCTCTTACAAATCTGTGCATGAAGAATATGACAATGACAAAGAAAAGTTAACCTTTTCCCTTAATTAAATAGGCCTATTCAACCACACATGCTATCGAACTGTTTTTAATTTTCCCTGTACTTTTGGCGACACCCGTCAAATTTGGCTTTCAATTTTTATTTTTTAATGGAATTAAATGATTTTATTGGTCATACATTATAAACATGTATTTTTTTATTTTGTTTTAGTTTGTGAGTAGTGCAGATGAACTTGAATTGGATGAGCACGTGGAAATGTTAAGTTATAAAGAAGCGATTGTTACTCTACAGTGCCAAGAGAACGTTAGTCATTAATAATAACCAGCACTTGGATTAATTGGAATCCCAGCAGGTTGACTTTAGCACCTCCATGGTCCCAGCATGAATACAGGAAACACATTTTTTTTCTCAGACATTAATTACTAATGTTTTGTTTTTTTTACATACTTTTATTGTTATTGCAGGTACCCCCCCCCCCCCCCAAAAAAAAAAAGTCGTATGTTTGATAATTTGTGCAATGTGTTAATGGTTTTTAGTTACAGAATCTAAGTCATATTTTTCATATTGCTAGTTTTTTTTACATGTTTATACCTTTTAAACGTGTTAGCTATTGTGCCTAACATGTAAACATGAATATTCCAGCCATGGCTGTCTTTCATGTAAAATTGTATTTGTATGAACCATGTTTGTGCTATAATAACAACCATTTTTTAAATGAATTGAATTGAATTGAATCCACACGAGATGGACTAATAACCTCAATTGGACATTTTAGCATGTTCCGAGTTCGAGGACCAAAGTTGGAGCGGTGCGCTGTTATAAATGCATTCATGAATTGGCACCAATTTATCTGCAAGAATTAATCGAGGAATACAAACCCTCACGCAGTTTATGGTCATCTTCACAATTAAACCTTGTATCTACTTCTGTGTCAACTCTTTCTTATGGTAATCGCTCCTTTCGCAAAGCTTCTGCTGAACTTTGGAATATAGATTACCTTTAAATGTAAAAAAAACTGTCAAACCGTTAACCTATTCAAAACTAGTCTCAAGACACATTTATTCAAAATTGCGTTCGATGATTAATTTTGATGTGTATTCCATATTTATTTTAATTTGTATGTTTATTTGCATTTTTAGTTTTGTATAAGATGTAATTGTATATCAGTCTATTGTGTGTGTATAGCGCTTAGAGACTTCGGTGGTAAGCGCTTTATAAGTAACGTTTTTATTATTATTATTATTATTATTATTAAGTGTAAACTATGACCTACATGATTGGCATGGCACCAGTGTCGTGGTTGTATATTAAAGAGCAACAATGGCGAATAATTAGTGCTAAAATGCAGCAACAATCTTTATGAGATTTCTTTGGAGACATAAAGTTAGATAAACTATGATCGACAAAATTGATATTGTCTTGAATACATTTAGACAACATTGGAAATAGAATGAATAAGACATAAAATGAAATTATGGCAGCCGAGGATGACGAATGTAATTTGATTGTGACGAACTTGGATGCGAAATGATTAAATTGATTGGACAAAGTTTTTAAAAAATGAATGACCAAAGGCGAAATGGACTATGAAGTGTCGGGACAAAGATTGTATTTTAAAAAAGAGTATGAAATTGATTGAAAAAGTGTTTAAAATGGACGGGAAAACCTGTATATACATAGTCGTTTATTATGAGAATATTTATATAATATTGGATGGCTTTGAGAATGATACAAGAATATATTGCTTGAGCTATGACAATATTGGACGAGTTGGGGACGAGTCCAAAATATAGCGAGAGCATTATATGCACGAAAACAAAGCCATACGATATTATTATCATTACCTATACCTATATCAGGCTGACTAGCGAAATAACAAAATTTGACTTCCCTTGGTAAATATGGCTTTGTTTTCGTGTGATATCGATATCGAAAGTTGAAGCCTTATACAGTTAAGTTTTTTTTTAATGAATAACCAAAGGCGAAATTGACAACGTGCAAGATTAGGAAGTGTCGGGACAAAATTAAATTTCAAAAAGGATGACATTGATTGAAAAAAGTGTTAAAATGGACGATCTCATGGAGATCCTCCACATTTGGCCCACGATTTGCGCCGATTGGCCAAGGTCTCGGCCACTTTTCCATCGTAGTAGAAGGGGCGTCTATCTATGACCGGGGTATAAGTGAACACACACCCACAACAAAAAGTGAGTCATTTGACTCATTTAAGCATAATTTTCGTGAGTCAGGTGTAAATTGACTCATTAGTAACAACCAATGAGTCTCTATTGACTCATTTATATTTCACCAGTGTGTCAATCATGAGCTGACGCATTTGCAACATGCTTCGACTGACTCACATGGTCGTAAAAAATGAGTCAAGATCGACATAAGAGCATTTTAGAAGAAAAAAGTGAGTCAACTTGAAAGTGAGGCTGTATGCATGCGCGCGCATGCTTTCGTGACGTCATCCAAAATGCGAATTCTCGAGCCATATTTGAATTCCCGATCGACGACTGCAGCTAGTGAAAAATTGGTACGCATAATTATTCATATGGTTTTAAACGATGATTTTTATGACTGGATTCGTGGGCTGAATCTTCTGATTATTATACAAATGATGCATGCGTTCATTTTACGATATCCGCACTCGAGTTGATGAGGCTGTGTGTAACTTAACTATAGATTACATAGACTATCGCACGAAGCCGTGTCGAATGAAAACATGCATGATCTTGCATCATTGTTTTATACAACGAAACTCCTAGATCCTTGTTATTTGATGTAAAACGAATTAATTCAAGATTGTTTCGTGACAGTATGGGTGACAAATAAATCTCAAGTTAAGGCTTAATTTAGTGCGTACAAAGTAGATTTTTCAGATTCGGGTAGCGGGACCACCGATTACATCGCTAAAATGTGATATTTTAGGATATATTTTCCATTGCAAATGTGGACAGTGACTCTGGCATGGTATGTGTGTGATAGGCCTAGGGAGTAGGGCTATCTAGGGGCCTATATGTCATGATGTGATTATGCTATTATTAGGGTGTCTGATCGCGCACCCGATGTTGTGTGCTAAAATCTTTCCCATAGAGATTGCACACATCCCTATGTGGTCTACATGTGTAGTGATATGGATACAGGTGTTGTACACATACATGTTACACATACATGTTTCCACTGCTTTCTTGAGTGTGTGTATGCAAATATGCACATATCCACTGCACCTTGTGGAAGCCATGACCTAAACAATAGTAAACACTTCCATGAGCATGCATGGGCAATCAGGCATGAATATATGAATAAATGTACATGGACAGTGTATGCAGAGAAGGGATGTTGGTATGTTAGGAGAGGGACACATGTTTTGGGCTCTGAGAAAGGAGGTACACCCACAACAAAAAGTGAGTCACCCTTACTCAAATTGATGAGTCACTGCATGGTTTGTCCGTACAGCGAAACACTTGAAGGATCATGTGAGTCACTATGACTCGATACAAATGAGTCTTATTTATCTAAGACTCACTTCAAGTGAGTCTTAGAGACTCATTTGTATCGAGTCATAGTGACTCACATGATCCTTCAAGTGTTTCGCTGTACGGACAAACCAGTGACTCATCAATTTGAGTAAGGGTGACTCACTTTTTGTTGTGGGTGCAACAAATTCATATGCATTGTTGGCAAGTTGATCATGACATGGCGTTGTGCAATAAACTTTACGCGAGAGTAGAAAGTTCATCACTTCAGTGTCGCTTTAAAATGAGGCCTGTACAAACCCTAAAGATTGATATCTGACTTCACCCGCCCCCGCCCCCTCCCCCTTAGTTTTGACATTAAGTAGCTGTTGTAGAATTTTCATCAGTATCGTTGAATTTTTAGAAATTATAAATCATGTAATTTATTATGTGGATTAGCCTACGTATCGAGGTGCGCTTTGATTCTTGGGACGAACAATTTTATATCTGTAGTGATATAATTCAAACGATTTTAAATCATGATATAAAGAATATACATTCTTCTTGTGCTAACCATGCAGTGTATTAACCTCTACGCTAAGCTCCCGTTCATATTCAGCTCAATATTAAAGCATTGCATTCAGTCTGGTTTCTAAGTAAAATTTCCCACCCTGCCCCTTTCAACCCTCTCATTATTGAAGGTGCATTTATTTAAAAGCCAGGCAACGAGGAAATTGATAGTTTGTGTTTTACATTTATGTAATTGGCTACATGTACAAAAGCCCCCAAACCTCACGCATAGTTTCAAGTCAATCATTTGCACTAAACCAAACTGCACCGTTGTCACTTGCAATGACACATCTTCAAATTATGCACACAATCGATGTCACCCTCATTCAGTCCACTCAACTGCAGTATAATTGATTCTAACTGCATCAAAATATTTGTGTAATATTGTTATGCCTCAGTCACACTCTGAAACTGACTCCAGACCGACTTTATTTTTTGCCATAGGGGTCATGGAATTTCTTTGATCGGTCTTGTCGATGGGACTCGGGTATGACAAGCTTTGCAAGAGCAGCATATACTATGCATGTAGTGTACATGTATGTGTATGCATGATGGATGCCTGTCTGTGTTGTCCTTGGATTTTTTCCTTCATTCATTCAGAATGATAGATTACAGTGCATTAATTAAAAGCAATTAAAGGGATAGTTGAGTTCTGTTTTCAGACCGCAAATGCCTTCAAAGGGCATGGTTATTGCTCTTATTCTTATCTATGACATTTCTAGAGCCCTTTTAGAACCTAAAATTGCTATGAAGGTAATTTTAGACCATTTAGCCAATACGATCATACCAATTCAGCTCCACTTTCAAAAAATACGGTGACCGTTAATTAATTATTTATTTAAAAATAACAATACATGGGCCGACTGGTTGTGCGTAATATAACCAACACGAAAATGCCAACAAAAAAGCCAACATCGGCATTAGCTGAAATACGACGCAAAAGGCGCTATGTCGTTTTTTCAACGGCTTTTTCAAATTATCTAATATTTGTGGTGGTACGCAAGTATTAGAAACCGTTATATTTATGGATATTTCAGCCGTCTCTGAACCGATTTTGTTCAAACAAACATGATTTTGTTATTTAAATTGTATGTCTATTCAAATTTGACACTCAGTTTTTCATTATTTCACAAAAATTATTTTGTGTAGCGCCCTCTGCAACAGAACTCAACTATCCCTTTAATATTTCCCTGAAGATTTTAATGTGCATGGTGCCAGGCAAAAGGATTAACCAGGCAGTTATATGGAAGAGTGTGCATTTGAAATGTGTGGGAAAAGAATAGTGCAGCATTCCATGTAAACTTTTCAAATAGGCCTACTTTTAATTCTTAGAAAATACAGATCCCAATCCAGAAATCGTAAGTCGGAGAAATTAAAGAAATGGGTTTGATCATTGGACAATATGCCTCTGGAAATTAAATGAGTGGACTTGTAATTTTATGAATATTTGACATCATTTGACCCTGATTTGAATAATATTTATTGATACATTTCTCGTCCATGTAGGCTTATGTTTTTGCGATTCTCATGTGTTACCTTTGATCTCTTTCGTGAAGGTTTTAACTCATTTCGTAACTGCGATTGCTCTAATACAATTATTTGCAACCGGCTAAAGTTTATCATAACAAGAGATGGAAAAATTGTGCCCAAGCACAAAATTGTTTCTATGAGGGTTTTTTTTATTGGCACCCCAAAATGGGCTGTAATCCTGTTATAATAGTACTGTAAATACCAAAATCTGAACTACTATTAACCAGTTTCATAAAAAGGCCATATTCTAAATAATATTCTATTTAGTCAAATTTACTATTCAACATTTTTGGGACTACGAAGGAACACCAAAGTTGTTGGTACATCAAGAAAACCAATAAGATTTTTTTTATTTAAAAACAAGAAAACATGTCATTTTATAGTTTTTACAATATGCACTCAAGCACTAAATAATATCCATGAGCTTAGTAATTTTTCTGGTTACATAATCCATATAGTACTCTGTGTTATTTATGTTTTACATTTTATATTCAGTTAATGATGTATTTTGCAGAATGTCATATTTAGTGTTAACTGTTCATGTTTAGCATTTATTTTGCAACTTATATTTTAGTAGCAAATATTGTGACTTATGGTATTTATTTCTCTATTTCTCTTTCTTTTCCTTTTTAATATGGACCAAAAACGGACAAAAGGGCGCCTGGACGGTTACGCTTGAATGATTTCGGAAAAAGAAAAGTCAAGTGACCTTGAACGTATGCCGGAGATTGAATCGGGATGGAGAAAAGGACCTGATAGTGCTCGCAAGCACTACGTGCAAAATGAGTGCTAATTTGAAAGAATAAGATTAAGAAGAAGACGAAGAATTCAGAACGCGAACAAAAACAAGGCATTGACGCAAATTGAAATGTAAAGGAGAAGAAGAAGAAGAAAAAAAAAGAGGAAGAAGAAACCAAACCCTCCATCTGATTCAGACGCAGTTTTGCCTTTAATATTATTGTGGCTCGAATTAGGTACAAACAAACATTACATTAATATGGAGAGAGAGAGAGAGAGCGAGAGAGAGGGGAGAGAGAGAGAGAGAGGGGGGAGGGAGAGAGAGAGGGGGAGGGGGAGATCTAAAGGATGATGTCTGTACAGTATCTTCATCACCATCACCATCATCCAACAAAAATCTGGGACACGCTCTTCTTGTGCTCATCTTATTAACCTCCCACTTCTAACTCCACGCTCTTCACATGGTGAAGTGTTGGTGCGTGATGGCGCAATAACACTTTGGGTGTTAGCTAAGATTAAAAAGCGTTATTGTCCTTCCGGCTTTTTTCACCATAACAAGTTCTTATCTCTTTACATTGGAACATCATCCTAGCTATAGGGGCCTGATCATGGAGGCGAAGAAGCTACATACAGTCCCCCCCCCCCCCCCCCCCCTCCCCTGCACCTCTTTATCTACTTAGATTTCAAAATGTTTATCTTTGTCACCCTTTCCTCCTATTTTCAAATCGACTCAACTTGTTTACTCCTTTTTCTCACCCTTCTTTTCCTCCCTCCTTCTGTTCCATCACTCCTCCTGCAACCCGACTTAATTTCCCCATCGAACTTCGATGCGAAAACAATTATGGTGAGAGTCCATGTTACGGCGATCGAGAGATTCATTATTATTTTTATTTATATATCTTTTTTTTTTGGGGGGGTGGAGTTTTTTTTAAGGCTTCGTCATTGTTTTGTGTTTTAATTTGGGGAAGCGGGTTATTATACGATAAGATTTATTCATTCGAAATAATTGAGTAGTGTAATAATTGTACCCTATATGTGTTGGTAATGTAATTTGAAATAATTTGTATGCTGTTTATTGCATTGAATGAATACAATAAAGAATAGTACAAAACAAAAATTATTTTATACTATTGTTAAATATGTTTGTACTCTCATGGTCGATAGAGTAAACAAAATCGTACAATCTTTCATGATACTGATGCGATCCCGTTGCGCGCGCATCGCCTACTAGCGAGCCTCATCATCATCATCATAACCATCGGCACCGTACCGTACAGTACAGAGCTTGGTATCCAAGGCCGTAGCTAAGCATGTGTATGACGTTGCTACCCAAGTGCTCTCTCTCTCTGCACCGCATCTCATTACCAATCAAGCACTTACCACCGATAAAACCTAGGCCTACTCAGTTTGTACATACAGCGCGCGTGTCTCTAATCACACGAACAAAATGTCAACCAGAGCCGGAGCCTCAAGCCTGTTTACATTCGCTAAACGGGAACGGTGATGCATATGCAGGGAGGAGATTGATTTTCTTTTGCTTATGGTGACTTATCAGAGATTATTGAAAAACCAAGAACAGCGAAGCAATTTCGCAACGATACCGTTTGGATTGTATGTTATTGCACGTAGATGTTGGACTGAAATTGTACACTGAAAATCTGAAGCCATTATTAACGCTACTCTTTACGCCAGTCTGACGAACGTGAGCATTACCAATATGTGAGGTCATCGGTTTTGGATATTCGGGAAGAATATTTTATATTTGGTAAGAATACGGGATGCATGGATGATGTTGATATTGGATTTGTTACGCCAATTCCTCCTGAAGTTGAATCTCTCTTTTCTTTACCCAGTTACCTTACCTCGAATCCGTATTGAGTTTCTGATATGATAATTGATATACATGACTGAGCGATTGGGAGTTGTATATAAATGGCTCATCTTGTGGAAATTTATCATTTTTTCCCTTGGAAGAGACAAGAGTGTTGATAATGATTTGGTGATGATAGTGGTGATAATGATAACAATGATGATGATGATGGTTATGGTGGTTTAAAAATGATAATTTTGATGAGGAGGATGATGGTGATGGTTACGGTGATGATGATGATGCATGATAGTTGGTGATGATGCATGATCATGAAGATGATAACCAAACCCACACACAAGTGATGTATTGAATAAAAATACATGGTATTGTTGTAAAGGTGTTTTATTTTTATTTTATTTTTTTGTTTATATATATTTCTGGCATTTACAATGGGCCTTTATTTGTATCACTATATGCACTTTTCATACATACATGAAAGTTATACACCATATCATCATATTGTCTAATAAATTGATACATAATTGGAATAATTCATATCAAACATATTTTATCATGGTCATAGTTCATGTTTATTTATACATTCTTACATGTTTCTTTTGCCTGTAAAAATCATTAAATGTCTGTTTTAGTTCTATAAATGGTTCTGTTATTTCATAATCAACATTTACTCAATTATTGTTTTCTTAATAAGCTGTAATCATCATCATTATCATCATCATTCTTCAATTATTCATACATGAACATGATTATCATGGTTCTTCTGCAGTAGACTTTCACGTGTGTATGTCTTGTGTTTCATGTTAACTTAATCATTGCTTTCATTTTAATGAACTTGTGATTTTTTTTGTTCTGTTATAGTGTTCAGTTTTTTAGACTTCAAAGTTATTGTTTATTGCTTTAGTTTGATCGATAAATGAACAGCATATCAGGTGAGCAAATAGGTATAATCTAAAAAAGATTTTTGGACCAAAAATTATTGTCTTTACAAGCTGGCTTTCATGTGGGTCCCATCATATTTCTCTCAGTTAAATCTGTACTCTATATTGACCACCTATCTTCATGTTATGTATTATGTATTATTGATTGTTATTTTATCACACACAAAACAAACAAAAAACGTGTACTTTATTTTAAAATGTATAATTATGTAACATGAGAAATATGAAAATAAAAATGAAATGAAATGAAATTTACATCATCCTTTGTATATGAGGTAAATGGGTACCTAGCACAAATTAATTCCTTTAAATGCTAGAGTGCTGTAATGGCAGCTAGGCTAAAGCCGGGATAATAATTAATGCGCCTCGGAATAGAATTTCTAGATAGACGGTGCTATAGAAATGCCTACAATTATTATTATTATCTGTCTTGCTTTTTTAGATTTGGCAAAGCATCTTCCTTCATCATCTTAACCATCGTCTAGTCATCTCCTACACCACCATGCCGAGAGGAAAGAAACCCGACGGCTTGGAGATGAATAATCTCCAGCTGAAACCAGGCGAGACGAGCCCTCGATCTCCTCTGACCCCGACGATCAAACTCTCTCGACCTCCCAGCAGCAGCATCGAGCGTAAATCCAGCCTGTCCTACATGTTCGTCAATGCAAACGAGGAAGCAGACTTGGTGAATGGTGGGTTCATCACCAACGACAAAGTCACAAACAATCAGCAGCATCAGCATCAGCATCAAAATGGAAATGGAAGTAAGTTGGACCCTTAATGCACTCTTTGGTGAAAATGAAATTGATTTTGAAGTAGAATTATGTTCTGGCATACATTTCAATTATTTTTCATTGGGCAGTGCAACAAAGTTACTTGCTTATATATTCTTAATTGCATTGACCTAATTTTTTATTTGAAATAAAGTATCTATGACTTATTGTCTTTCTATTCATTATCTCTCTGTCACTCATCTTTATATTTTCTCTCTTTTTCTCAGTATCCTTCTTTTCTATTTTCTGTACACTTTGTTTTTTCTTTTCATCTCTCATATTCATTTCATTTCTCTCATACTTTTTTTCTTCTCCCCACCACATATTATATCTCTTCTCCCCCTCTCTCTCCCTCTCATTTCACAATCCAAACCCCTTTCCTATCCATCTCCCCTTATCAGCATAACAATACATTTGTCGCATACAGAACTTTTTTTTAGAGTTAAGAAGGCAATATCTTCCAGTGTCTCCCCTATGGGACTCTTTCCCCTCCCTCATAAACTCTTTTTCTGCAACAGATTGAAAACTATAGACACTTCTTTTAGAGTACGTCTGATACACACATTCACATTGTACATGTGACCAAACTTGAATGTGGCGGACCACTGATTGCTTGATTAGTCGACCAAAGCAGGTTACAAGTTACCTTCTTCCTCTTCTCATCTCTCCTCTTTTCTCAAGCTGCTGATGCGAGCCGAGGAGCTAACAGCGCACCGCCCTGCAACGGTCACTCCCCTGTGGAGTCCTGGACTCAGTCCACGTCACCAGCCAGCAACCACTCCAACGGGGATGTCGTCAACGGCCAGAACCATACAAAAAAGTAGGCTGCCAATTTGCCAAATTTGTTTACATCAATTACTTGACATGATTGTGTGTTGGGCTTTGATTCTGTACCAGATTTTGAAATAAATACTATTTTAGGGAAAGTATTTTATAGATTACTATGTTATTTGAAACTCAAATCTTAATTTTCTTCATTCTGTTTAATAAAAGGGGTACTTACAACAGATTTGTTTTTAAAGGTAAAGACCAGTAATGGTCATGCGATTGCATTGTGAAAGAAACGTTGTGGAATCGATCAGAAAAGGTTGATCATCTAGCATCTAGCATCTGCAAGGTTCTGGAATCATCAAAATGATAAGAAATTCGGCCCATTCTTCGTAAAGTTACAAGCACTATACACAGAAAGATGTATATGGGACTACCCTATATCTCTCACACGACCATGAGAGAAACAAATTTACCAAATATATGAATTAGTAGGCGGTTTCCCGGCAAATTTGTTATCATCATGTATTAGTCAAAACATATTCTTTCACATGATTGGTAATGAGAGCTTCCATTTCATTTTTTGAAATTGGGGCGTTTCCAATACTGGTCTTTACCTTTAAACCTTATTATCATTCCCTTCAATATTTCATGTGAAGTATTATAATGGTTTTTATTCTTTTGAATTCATGGAACCAACAACTATTCATAATATAAATTACTTTATATTCCCTTTGAAAATGATAGTCTTTTGATGACTTTTATTGTCTTTTGTTTTATTATTATTTTTCATTTGGTTGTTTGTAATGCTCTCTTTTCGCAATTTTTAATGTACTCAAGTGTACGGAAATTGAAATGCTATTAAAAGCAATGAAATTTTTAGTACAGCTAAAGTCATATTGTACAACATACAAACTATGTATAGCTAATATCATCACAAATTTCATCAACTTTTGGTGAACGAGATTCTCGCTCACCCCATGACCTTATCAATGATATGATGTGCTTTTAACTTTGTTGTAGGAATGGAGCTTACTCGATATCAAAATGTCTGATGCCTCCAACCAAGAGATCCAAATCCAAGAGACACAGCCTGCCCTTGCCTGGCTTTGTGGAAAGCAGCAGTCTCAAGTCATCAGTGAGTTATCTTATCCTTTCAAATCGCCTGTTTGGAGCCAGAAGGGCCATAACGTTGTGTTAAAGCACTTTCTGACTCCAAACAGACAGTATATCTTCAGAGGATGTTGAAAAGGCCTAACAAAAATTGTTATATTGCCCTTAAGGTGCCAGAACCTGGGTCGGTTGTTAGAATTTCTTTTTTCTTTTTTTTCCCCTCAAAACACTGACCGTCGCCCAAAAAACTAAAAACCGGGAACGTTGCCTAAATCTCTAATACTAGAGTAAATATTAAGATGTGATCTGAATAGAATACGACTTGAGCTATTTTAGTTAGAGGAGCTAAATGCTTGGTAATAAATCGATTTGAATATAGACCGGCCTTAGACTAGCTACCCCTTCCCCTACCAATTTTCAAACACAACTCTTTTTTTGTAGGATGATGAGGCAGACGCACCACAGCGGATCACAATGGGAAATGGAGGCAGCACCCATAGCGTGAACCTGCTCCCCCACAGCATGCCGTCTCCAACCAAGAGCAACGCATCACCATGGAAACGATGGTTCAAGAGGAAGCCTTCCAATGCGGGCAGTGATCAGAGTAGCTTCAGCGATTCAAACTGGATGAGCAGGTAACCCACGCATTAATACAGACCATTGAGAATTAAGGAGGAACATGGTTACTGAATTGTTAGTAGGCTGCTGATGTAATGACAGTTTACTTTTTTCATTTATTTTTTTTTATTTTTATTTTTTGGGCTGGGGGTTTGGGGGTAAGAAGAAGAGGCTTGAAATGTTATTATTAAATTAAGATACACTGATGATAGTGATGTCGGGGATGGTGATTGTGATGATGTTGTAATGATAATGACGATGCTTATGGTGAGTTTGATGAAAACTTTGTTGGTGTTTAATAGTATTGGTGATTGTGGAAAATATTTCAGATAATATAATCAATAAGAAAAATTTATGAAAACAGCATGAGGATGATAATGTTTCTTTGCTAACATTTGAGAAAACCTCGAATTTGATGACCAACATTTATCATTCTTTCATCTTTCTTTGAAAATCCCAAAGCGCTGAATACGATGATGCAGACAACAAGAAACCCAAGCTGTGGAATCTTGCCAGGTCCATCACAAAACGAGTTAGCAAACTCAAGAACAACGAGGTGGCACCGATGCCTCAGAACACCTTAGCTCCTCCAGAGCTCACTGCTACTGCAGATGATAGTGAGTTCGTGTATTTTTTATTTGTTATTTTTTTATAAAAATGAATTTATTGATAAATATATGCTTTTGAACAAATCAAACAATCATACACAATCAATTGAAATAACATTGTAGCATCGTTGGTTGGTGAGTTGGTGTATTAATACCCTCATCCTTTTTCGGTGTTTCAGTATTTGCTCCTTTGTCAAAGATTTAGGCTTAGGGTAGGGATGTTAATGGGTTTTCTCATGAATATGCATTGTATAATTATAAATGCAAATGAACCAGTTGACCTCTGGGTCAGATCGCATGTGCGCAGTGTAAGCGTTCACAAACCAACAAGTATGGAGTAATAGATCTGGAGTGATTTCTCATTTATCTAAGCCTGTGATTATAGGTCGGGATGTGACAGGTTTAGCTTGGATGTTAGGGTTAGAATAAGGGTAAGGGTTAGGTATAATAGCTTGGTCCAGGACGAAGTTGAAGTTACTATTTTTCAAGAATATGATTTTGCTATGTCAGACAATCCTTGCATGATCAACCTTATAGGTCATAAAGAGTATGACTGCTGTAAAAGAGATATACAACCAATTTTAAAACTAGTCTATAGCCAGGTATATGTCAAGTAGTATACAGACTAAATTATCCATACCCTTACCAAGTTTCAAAAAAAAATTAAGTACGTGAAAAATTGAGTTGTCTCAATTTAATTTTCTTGAGAATGCAATATATTAAAGCTAATATCTACAAGAATTCACCAAAGGCACTAATTCAACCAGTCCATCTTTCATTCTTAAGTTATGAAAAACACAAAAAACATCAAATTGAAAAAGGGTATAAATAATTTAGTTAACTGTATTATGTGACCGTGTAATTCAATTTATTAATCACTATGATGACGCTGATGGTATGTCACCATCCCCCCCCCCCCCCACCCCTCTTACCAATTCTCAGGTCTGAAGCCGACCAGCACTCGTAGGCGTCTGGACTCCTTTGCCCCGAGCAGCATTGGAGACGTGGCTGAAGAGATCCATTTCAAGACCAGCAGGTTTGGACTTATCACGAGATGCTGGGAGAGAATCAAATCAGTGAGGTTCCCAGAGTACTTTGACCCTCTCGGTGAGTACATTCCTAGACTGACCTCGTTCTCACATGACAGGGTATATATTGCCCCCCCCCCCTCCTCCTCTCCCCCTGTTATTGAATGGCAGATGGAAGTGAAAAATAAGAAAGGAAACTGTACATTAAAAAGGCCCAAAAGCATTATACATACTTATGTCACAGGATACAGAAATGGAAAGCCATGATACTACACTTTTTCCTTTTTTTCGTCTCTTTTTGTAGTGCCAAATCTTTTATTTTAGGTGTTTTGTTTTTATTTCTCTCTTTTTGAGGCAGCGTAATGTGGGAATGATATGTGACATGTTCACACATCAACATGCAGAAAAAGAGGAAATAAAGAGTTAATTAATCAGCCTTTCCTTATGAAATTGGCATCTTTTTTTTGTAATCCTTCCACCATATTACCATCTACCTCAATAAATTTTACATATTCTCATGCCAGTTTGTCTATATCCTCTCAGGTGGCTTATGTTGGCTGGTTACCATGGCATTCCTTTACAACACTACTGACATCTTCTTTACTTTCAGGTTCTTTTAATGCTTTTCATTGAGGAACATGACTCGAGGGAAAAGAATAAAATGTAGTCTAATTATAAACAAAGCAGGTTCCCTATATATTATTTATCTATCCCCGTAGGTGGCTTATGGTTGTTTTGGCTGAGCGTTGTTACCATGGCATTCCTCTACAACGCCATCGTCATCTTCCTTCGTGGTGCATTCCAGGATAAGTACCAGACATCCAAAAACATAGGGTATTGGCTGACTTGCGACTACCTGTGTGACTTCATCTACATCATAGACATGCTGCTCTTCAGGGCTAGGCTTATGTTCTTTCAGGCTGGTCAGGGCATTGTGAGTTTCTCATATCTTGTTTTACCCCGAGATCTGTATTCTACTAATTCATTGAAACCCGGCCCCGTCGGAAGATCTCATTTAACAAAGCGAAACATAGACCCCAGACTAACTTCCTCTCCTAAGTTTTTAACGAAATAATTTTAGCAAAATATGGGCCATTAAGTTCTATAGACACTTTAAATTATCCATATTTTGATGCTGAATGTGATATTTGGGGCAAATGAAAGCATATCATTTGACATGAAATTAAAAATATGTTCTTGAATAGTGAAGTGGGATATCATAAAATTAGTATTCATTTCCAACATGAACTGTGATCAAAGGCTATATCATTGAAAAGTTGTCTCATGAAATTTTATTTGTGATACATTTTTTTGCAAATTTATGGGTACTGTTTTATAGAAATAAGTTCATTAATGTAATCATGTATGCATTCATTTTTTTAGCCCATCTTATAAAAACCTATGTTTCATTGGGATTGGTGGCAAGTCCTTCAGTCAATCGCAAACTTTAAAACTCCTATCATTGCAATTTTTATCAACCTGTGATTGATTTGAATCTGTTGCATCTGTTTATAAGAAGGGGCACAGGTGCCATTAGCAAACAAAAAAGAGATTGTAAAAGAGAGAGAAAGAGAATGAAAAAAAGAGCAGGCATTCTACAGACAAGCATATTGAGACAATATAATACAGACATACAGGAAGGCATTGATACTGAGTGAGAGAGGGAGAGAGAGAGAGAAAGAGAGGGGGGAGGGAGGAATTGGGGGTGAGGGGGAGGGAGAGTGGGGATAGAGAAATTGAGAGAACAATGAAGAAAAAAAGGGAGAGAAAATTATATTCAAGGGTTGCAAAATATGATATCTTGTGTTAGTGATTTTGAATACTGCTGCGTACATGCATTATTAAAGATATCATACCTTTTGTTTTGCTTCCCCCAGACTGATAAGAGATGCATGTTGACACACTATACATCATCTAGACTTTTTAAGGTGAGTAAATTCCTTGATAGTAAATTTATGATTATGATCAGTTGAGAGATCCACATTCTAAAAGCCCTGCTTCTCAGTGGATCCCTCAATTTTTACATTTTTTTCATGAAACAAACATACACAATTGACTGCAATTGTATACATTCAATTTAATAATGATTTACAAAATGCATTATATTAATATAGATTTATTGTTGGGTATAAATGTTTATAGTGAATATTCTGTCAAAAATAAAATTGAAACTGAACTGAAATAATGGATCAAATCAGAAAAATGAAAATGGAACAAAAGGAAATCTCTTGAATAAAATTTTACCATAATAACTGGAGATTGAGTTGTCATTTTTTCCACATTTGTTAAATGTTTTATACTTAGAATGTTTATACTTGGAATAAGTTGATTGTAGGACATGTGGGTCAAGTGTTTTTCCTTTAATAGTCCTCATGCCTTTACCCCCAACAGGGCTGGGAGGGGGACAGAATTCATCCACCCTTTCCCAGTGGTGTCTACTTTAAAAGTCATGAAACTTTAAATGCTGCTTTGTTATGAAATCACATCATTCATTCATTTCCAAAAAGCTTTTGACTTCATATCGAGGGGTCAGTGACACAAAGACGTAACTCCATTGTGGCCATTTTGAATAAAAGTGGTTTATGTGTCACTGAGCACTTGGGCCTTAAGGAGTTATGTCTATGTTTCACTAGCCATTGACTTCGATGGGGTGTTGGGTGGAGTTAAGTCTTTGTGTTTCCTGGAAAGCCCACATTTTTCTGAACATTTTGATATCAAATACTCAATTTGGCGAAATATGGAGTTATGTCTTTGTGTCACTGAACCCTCAATATTATCCTGTGTACATTTTCTTTCATTTCAGTTTGACTTGTTTTCCCTGCTGCCCTTGGACCTCTTCTACTTCTCACTCAACAGGGTGGAACCACTCCTTAGGCTGCCACGCCTTTTTAAGTTCCATTCCTACTTGGAGTTCTCACAGAAGTTTGAGAACAAGTCCAAGTCAGCCCATGGCATCAGGTATGGAAACAGATGTAAAGTGAAACCTGTATAATAAAGACTGCTCAAGGGAAACAAAATAAGTGTTCTTTACAGGCAGGTGGTCTCTTTGTACATGTTCTGTTAGTACATGTTTCAATGAGAAATCACTTTTAAGGCAACAAAATATGTGGTCTTTATAGACAGGTGGTTGCTAAAGCAGGATTGACTGTATGATGCAATCAAAGTGGGAAAGATATTAATATTTTTTGTTTTATGAGATAACTTATTCTTTTTGATATTCAGAAATATACATGAAAGAAAGAGCCTCTTTTTATGAAGTTGTTCACACTTTGAAAAAATACTCTATTTGCAGGATTAGTAAATGGAATATTGTAGAAGAAACTCAGATTTGACTCTGAAAAGTTCAAGATTTTTTTTAAAAGCTGCAGAATTGATAAATGAAGTACAGTAATTGACACTCATTTTGATTCTAAAAGGTTCAAGAAATTGTGTATGAAGCTGCAGAGTCAGTAATTGGAATACAGTAATATTAACTCGAATGTTCAGTCTTTTAGCTTGAACTTGTTTTATTTGTTTAAAAGCATCATGTCAATTTTCAATGCTCAGAAGATCAAACTGTTGAATGCTGAAAGTGCTGAAATGAAAGAAAGTAACCAGGATTAAGAATAAGTTCTGTGACACATCTAACATTTACAATTTGGACGTCTGTTGTTCAGAAACTTTCTCAGACATGTAGTGGTGAAGTGATGTTGAATTTAGCCGACCGTGTAACACTCCCCAGAAGAAGGCATTTTGGCGATTGTCGCATCATAGAATGTAAATCGCAGTAATCTTACCGTCTCTCCTCAGGATATCTCGTATGGTCATGTACCTACTGTACATGATCCACCTGAATACGTGCCTCTACTATGCCATCCTGTCTTGGGAAGGGATACGACAAGACGATATCGCAATGGAGAATGACTACTGGGTCTACCTGGATCCAAAAGTAGACGTGTAAGTTTAACATTTAGAATACTACATCAGGGGGGGGCAGTGTACTTGAGATTGTACTTTGATAGGGTTTCTCCATATCACGGTTGGAATTTAAGATGAGATTAGGGTTCCAGCTATTCTGGAAATAGTGGAATATCTGGAGTTTCCTTTTTCAAGTCAAGGAATTTGAGAAAAGTCACCAGATCAGGGAAAAATCTCAGAATTTCATTGGCCTGAAAAGAAAGTAGTTCAGTCTCGTATACTTTGTCCTATTTCCAGACTGTGTATTTACTATGGTGGAATGTTAGTGTGTAATATCCCTCTTCGAGTAGTCCTGGAATTTTGAAACTCCTTGATGGAAAAGTCAGGAAATTTTCTTTCCAAGAAATGCTACAAATGCTGCTCACGATCTACTGAAGATGTGAACTCTCTTAGCAAGAAAATATTTGTTTACTCTTTGTATCCAATCAGAGATAAGTTAATTTCGGACCTCAATCCTGGAGGGCGTTTCACAAAACTTGTCATCGGTGAAAAATGACAGTTTTTGTTATAAGCTACTGAAATCATTGCTTCTGATTGGTTATCAGCAGATTTGTCACTGAGTTTTGTCATTTGTCATTGACAAAAGGCTTTGTGAAACGGGTCCCTGGTGCTTTCTTTGTGTGGTGGCAGCGGTGGGATACATTCAGTTCATTCAGTAAATTTCCAACTGGGGTCGATATTTCTCATCTACAGTAGATCATACTGGTATGTCATGTAATAGAATATAATGATGATAGTATTGTTATATCAAATACGATAGGCCTATCACTGTACATTCTTTTATGATGCATATCACATTATGAATTGCATGTCTCTATTTACTTCAGAAGTTCTTTTTAAATACTTAACCTAGATTAAACTCCAGAAATCATAACGGCAAACAATTCAGAATGACTGATTGTTTACAAAAAAGGCAATACAAAGAAAAAAAGTAATACAAACATAGAATATAACCCAAAAAACAAAAATTACGTCACATCAAGCTAGTATCAATTTATTACAAATGTAACAGCTTGAAATACTTTATCCGAAATGCTTCAAACAACATGGGTAGGTTGAGAGTTCCTTAGACAGAAAGCAGTTGGAATGAAACCTATACCGAGGATACATGTTTACTAACAGCTGACAAATTGTTACTTTATTGTGCTCTATATTCAGGTATACAAAATGCTTATTCCGGTCGGCGAAGACGCTCATTGTTATCGGCAATCTGCCCCCGCCTAACACCAACTCCCAGATCATCTTCATGAACATTGACTTCATAGTGGGCGTGTTCGTCTTTGCCTCCATGATTGGTCAGGTAAGACAGCCAATAAGAGTTCATGTAAAGGAAGAATAGGACAATGTTAGTGTAAATGTAAAATACATATTTCCATGCTGTATAATATGTAATTTTGTTATTGGAGTATACAGCACTCAAATGATAAGATATTGTACGTAAATGTAGATGTTGCTTCTGGATCACAAAGCATGTTGCTTGATTGTTTCGTACATGTTTTGAAAGAAATGCATTATGGGATTTTGTATTATGTCAATTAGTGAAGAATAGTTGAACCTTGTATTAGTAATGGTATTTATTTCATGTTGATAGTAATGAAGATGGCATTACCTGCTGATAAGTAATAGTAATAAAGGTGAACACATAATGTTGTACAAAACAAGGATAATTTATTAATTGATCATCAGGACTTATGTGTGACAGCTGAGTAAAGAGAGCTAATTTTGACTCTAGTGAGTATTCAGTGGTTGTCATTATAACAGTTATAGTTCTGCGTGATAAGTAGAATTCAGACAATGCACGTGGTCCTTCCAGAACTCGTTCAGTAATGATACAACTTTACAAGAGCTGCCATATTTATTTTCCGTAATGTTGTTATACCTTTTTCAGATGAGGGACATTTCAGCCAAGGCCGGAGCTACCAAGGATCAGTTCCGTCGCCAGATGGATGACACCATGAGCCTGCTGCAGGTGTGGAAGATCCCAGAAGCAGTGCAGAAGAGAGTCCGCACGTACTACATCTACTCCTGGGATCAAGGAGCTGTATTAGGTCAGTCCTGTACCAAAATCACTTGTGCTTGCATGAGTAGCTTATTAGCGAAATGTAGTGGTATGTACACAGAAGACCCATTTATCAGTGATATATATAATTATATATGTAACTAGAGACATAACTGAATGACAGTTTCAACATTATGTACCCTAATCAAGATAGTAGTAGTTGTATGTACTACCGGTTCCTAAAATGGTAATGATATGGGTCTACATTGATGCAATGAATGGGCAATTTTTGGTTCCACTTAATTTTACGAAGCTACAGTATGCTCACCTCATTTTAGATTGCATTTCAGCATAAAAATTCTCAAAACATATGCGTACTTTCTCATACATCAGAGATTATCTGTCACAAAATCATCTAAAACCATTGCTGCAGCAAAGTCCTGTTAAATTAATTGGCAGAAGTCTCCACCCCCCCCCCCCTCATTGTTAAATCATGATTTTACATTAAAGTCCCTCTGCACTAGTTTGGCATGGAGGGATTAGACCTCCCTGCAAGGTCCCTGGCAGGTGATTTTCTCATCAAAACAGCTCTCAATAAACATAAGAAAAAGGGCATCATGGGGGATCAATGGGTTCCGCTTAGGCATTGTAAGCTGTATATAGAGCGCAAGTAGCTATTAGTAGTGCAGTGGGGGTTTAAAGCATAAATGACAGTGTTGTACCGAAGTTGTTCTTTTTTCATGCATCTCCATTGAACTTTCGTAGAAGAGGTCCATAACATTGCCATCACACTAGACATACATCTTACAAATCACATGAAATTGAATACATTGAATAACATCATTAGTATGTTGTTTAATATTTTCTATTTTCATTTTTGTGATACTGCTATTGTTTAGATGAGAGAGATCTTCTACTTGGTGTTCCTATCCGTATGCAGACTGACATAGCCATCAATGTTCATATGGATACTCTCAGTCGGGTCTCCCTCTTTCAGGTAATTATGCTATTCCCTGCCAGCTTTCATTTCCTCTTCCATACGAGAATGGTCTTGATACCTGTATATTCTTCTATGGTATTTACTTAGCGTTGTCTCTGTCCATAATTGTTCTTTCAGTAGGTAAGCCCATCACACTTGGGGTTTTTTCACAAAGATCTTAAGTCGAACTTGACTCTAAGTTAGACTTAAACATTACAGACAGCCATTTTGTAGTCTTAAAATGAAATATATTCAAAAGTGAAAATTCAAGTATCTTAGACTTTTTATAAATTCCACATCAAGAACATGAAATTTCCTTCATAATAGAAAAATTGAATCAACATTTCATGGCCTTTTTAAAATAACTTTTACTAAATATTTTCATAGTTTGCTAATGGCTTTCCATAATTGTTAAGTCCAACTTTAGAGATAAGTTCAAATTAGGATCTTTGTGAAACACCCCCCCCCCCCCCCCCCCCCCCTGGTGTACCCATCTCCTCACCAAGTGTTGCTAGTTGTTAAAAGCAAAGGAACCGACTATAAGCCTAACATGTATGAGTTGTTGGGTAATACTTTTTGAATATTGCATACCCAAATGAAAGGAAAGATAGAGGATCAAGAGTCGACCGAGTTGTCTCTCATACAAAGTCATTTGACTTTACGCCTTTGCCTCCACTGCCAGGGATCTGTGTGTATTAAGTACCCTGTTGTGGTGTCGGTGAAGTCTGGACCTTTTCCCAGGCTCAGGCGCCTTTAACCTAACCTATTGTGATGATAAATATATATATATATATATAAGTCCCTAGGCAACTGGATGTTGAAGTAGAAATCAGAAGGAGAAAAGGAAGAAAATGAGATATGGGAGGTAGAGGTTGCTCACACCTCGCTCAGGTAAATGACCAGTCCACGACCATAGGAGGAGAAAGAGGGGCAGACCGACTTGGACATAGACTCATACTTAAACATTTAGCAGTGGACGGTAATGTCCTTTGGTCAGCTTATTTGAAAAGCTGAAGACTGAAAGTTGCGAAGAAACTGTAATTCAAGGTCCCTTTCGTTTTTGCCCAAACGGCCTCCAAGCTATGGTACATATAGGTAGATAGATAGATTTACTTTGCATAAACAGTAGCTGTCATTTATCCAGTTTCTTGAAATGGCATTTTCCTTTTATTTGATGCACAAGGCAATTTATCTGAATAAATTGTGTGTCTTATGTTCATAATTCTTACCACATAAAGTATTAAATAAGTCTGATTGATTTGGACCATATTTTCACACCATTTTATCCATTCTAATTTAAATGTACAGGAAACATTATTATATATAAATTTATTCTATGTTTGGACATCTAATTACCCACCGATAGTATTTCTATTCACTTGTGGAAAATAAAATGCTTTTCAGGTATCTCTATGGGGTTATTTTTTCAGGGGTGAATCCTCATGAAAAGGTCTTCTCCCTATTTAATCCTATATTTTGTAATCCAAAGCTTGTGGTTCGGAAATTTGTATCTCCTTTAATCAGTAATCATAATTGAAGCAATATTGTTCTTAGATCAACGTTTACTAAATCACTATCATGTAACTTTAATTTTCATTGTGGACTCCATTGACATTTTTCTAGGACTGTGATAAGATGCTGCTCCGTGATCTAGTTCTCAAGCTTCGACCTCTTGTTTACCTGCCGAATGAATACATCTGCCGTAAAGTAAGTCCTAATTTTCCTTCATACTTGTCCATGTCATTGTCCCAAATTCTTTTAAAAAGCGTTCAATTAAAAAGATGTTAAAAATGGATTTTCTATTAATATTTCTCATGAATGAGTAAATGATGAGAATATGTAAACGGTATACTGAATATTGTGTCACTTGTGTTGCCTTCTTTCTGTTCAGTTAAAAAGATGTTATAAATGTATTTATATATCAATATTCTAATGAATGAGTAAATGATGATAATATGAACACAATTTACTGAATATTGTATCACTTGTGTTGCCTTCATTCTACATCCCTAATCTTGATAGTTAACTCAATTGAATAATGGTCTATTAGGCATTGAGCATCTCTGCTTCCTCTCCTTCCTCTCCCCATCCCCTAACTGCCTGTGTGGCATTGTTTACAAAACCTTGTACTTCTATAGCAGCTGAAAATGTGTGGGCAATTTAGGGCAGCTCATGCAGGAGGTTACACTAATGTGATGGGCAGTTTAGTCCATTTAGAATGTATAGAGTTCAATAAAAATGTCATCTCTCACGCTCAATGTGATTCATACAGGGAGCCGTCGGGAAAGAGATGTACATCGTAGTGGATGGAAGTGTTCAAGTCCTTGGAGGGGACAAGAAGGTGCTTGCTACCCTTCAACCTGGCAGTGTGTTTGGTGAAATCAGGTGAGAATCTTTCCAAACCCTAAAAATATATAAAACCCTGAAATACTCGTACATGAACCTCATTGATCTTTCAGATTTGCAATTTAAAGACCGTCAATACTACTGGGCCAGAAGGGATTAGACCACCCAGCCAGGTCACTGACAGGTGGCTATCTCATCAACTCAGCTCTCAACTAACATAAGAAAAAGAGGATCATGGGGGACCAACAGGCACCGATTGGGGAAGTTTTCTATATAGAGGGAGCAAGTAGCTACAAGTAGGACAGTGGGGCTTTAAAGGGTGTTTTTTCCATGGCTGTCTTTTGCCTGTCAGTGATCTGATTTGTAAAGCTACTAAAGCCCTTGTAATGGGTAGTCCAAGGGTACTGGATAAAAATCAGGAGTAAAAAGGATAACGTTCAGTTGCATTAAAATGGTGGCACCGGTGGGATATGTCCTTCAGTGTCTGTCTTATGCATGCTTTTTCTCTATTGAAGTATTTTGTTCGAAGATGTCAGAAAATGTCACAGAGACAGGAAGCGCGATAGCTCAGTCGGTAAAGCAGTGGTCTCGTAATCAGGTGACCCAGGTTCGAAACCAAGTTGATGCGCTAGTGCCCTTTGGTAAGGTATTAATCCTCATTACCAGGTCGATCCCTCGGAGAGGACCTAAAGCCGTCGGTCTTCTGGTTGCTTACTAACAAGCATTTATTGCTTTCTTAGCTGTCACGTAAAAAACCACCACCACTATTTCAAAATATTCCCTTACTGTAACTCTCTATTTCCTTGGATGCTGTAGCCTCCTGAGTGTTGGTTTTCTGGTTGCTTACTAACAAGCATTTATTGCTTTCTTAGCTGTCAGGTAAAAAAACACCACCACTATTTATAAATATTCCCTAACTTTAACTCTCTATTTCGTTGGATGCTGTAGCCTCCTGAGTGTTGGTCATGGTAATCGTCGTACAGCAGATGTTGCTGCTCCTGGCTTTGCCAATCTCTTTGTGTTGGACAAGAAAGACCTCCAGGAAGTGGTAGTCAACTACCCAGATGCCCAAGAGAGTCTAAAGAGGAAAGCAAGGTAATTTTAATAAGAAACTGTAGCTCTCTTTTTAAAGTACTGGTCAACATTAACTGCTTTCTAGGGCTACTTAAAACAAGCCACAGTTTGCTTTACAAGAAAGAGACATGGTTCTCCAGTATAACATTCTAAGCTGTGTGTTAAACGCATTTTCTTCTTTAACAACTTCAATGTACATGTCTAGTTCCTCACATGATTTCTTCTTTAAAACAAAACTTTTTCCTAACTCAGATAAGCTGGTACTTTACAGTCACCATGAAACCCTTTCACTTTTTATCGATTTTAAAATGGCTTCTGAGTAGTTACTACCTAACAATTTAGATCTGGATAACATGGCTTGCCTGCATGTCCCAGGCCACTTGATCACATCTTCTCAGCAGCTGTGTCACTCAAATGTATTTTTTGCATTTTCTAATGATTGACAGGGAGATCCTGAAACAGAACCAAGCGAGCGATTCAAAGAACAAAAAGAGGCGAGGGAAATCACTCATTGCCGAGTCCATTCTCACCAGGGTAAGTTTACAACATGAAGATATATATTGAATGAATCATCTGACGTGAGCTACATTTCTTTAATACTCTACTACAGTTTGATTATTTCGAGTACTTCACTTCTATTTCAAACCCTAACCATAACTTTATAAAATCCTGTATCAGGATTTCATATCGTAGGGTTCGTCGCAAACATACATGTAGGTGCATCCAAGGGCTAGGGGCCATCTAAAATTCACAATATTAACAATCTTTTCACTACTCCACTTGTTCAAAGATTCATTTTCGGTACCTTCCAAACTTGAACAAATGGTAGACCCTATTGTATCACAACTTTCAAGTTTCAAGTTTATTTATTTCCACTTTATTGAAGATAACATAACGTAATGAACATGGTAATAATTGTAACTAAACATAGATGTACAACAAAGAAACATAATGTACAAGGTAATAGTATTGCAAAAAGTTAAATAAAGTGGGGAATCTACTAAGTGTGTTGATTTCATCTATCCCTTCCCCCTGAAAACCACATAGGATCCAGAAACCACGCCAACGTTCTTCAACGCCGTGCTGCAAATCGCTCGCAACAAGCGCATCACTGCCACTATCCTCAAGGGCTCCTTCAACATGAATAATGAAGACGAAGAAGACGATTCTATATTTGCCTTCTACTCCTCCAGTGACATCTCTACAGACGAGGAGGGAGAGATTCCTATCAAGAAGAGAAAGCGGCCCAGGTTCCTCAAGAAGAAGGGCCTACTGAAAGGTTGGTGCTTGCATGGACGAATAGGTGCAGAGAATGACTTGAGAACCTCAGTTAAGCCAACTAGGCAGGATGGACAAATTTTAAAGAGGGTTTCATTGAGTTGTACAAGGTTTACAAGTGCTGTAAAAATGTTAAGATTGTTTAAATAAAGAAAGAGCAGTATTATGCTATTAATCCTACCTTGTGCAGAAAAGAAGACATTAAAGGCAAGTTTTGTTTAATGTTGATTATTTTTTTCCTCAATTTGATTGGGATCAGATAATTTGAAATTGATCATCTATCTTTAATTTCTAGATGCTCTTAAACTTGGAAGTACTGGAGGAGGAGGAGGTAGCTCCTCAATGGACTGCCCATCAGACAGTGACTGCCCCGAGCCTACGTCTGTGCTCGTTCACCCCATCCCCAAGGAGCAACCCAACATCACCAGCGCCCCTAACCTCCCCAACCAGATCCCAGATACCTTCCCCCTGTCCCTCCCATACCTTGACCACGCCCTGCCCTCCCCCGGTCTCTCCTCCTCCATGGTAACGGACAATGACCCTCTGGAGGACGACGAAGAGGCGCATGACAGTGGGGTGGATGTGCCCCTGGATGGGAGCGCTGGGGCGCTGACAGGGGGCAGCTTTGACTACCCTGGGGAGCCTGATGGACTGGCCCTGGATCCTCCTGGACGGCGCAAGGATGTGAACCCTCCTCCGGCCAGACCTGAGGTGAGTGTCAATAAATTCCCCATTCCTAAGGGAGTTAATGACATTGGTTGGTATTCTGAAAGCCACTTCATCTTTCATCTTATTAAAAGGAATAATTGTTCTAAAAGAAGAAAAATCTCAACTTTGATTGCTGTTTGTGCAACCATTAACCAATGATGAATAAAATTAAAAAAAGATAAATTAATTTGGAATATATCAACCCTTATTCAAGAATCTTCTTTAACATGTATATGAAACTCCGATGCATGAAGTGGTGATCAGTATTTTGATAAATTTCAAGACACTTTTGAAAGATTGAAATAGTTTCAAGATTTTTGAAGGGAATCAAATTGAATTAAAAAAAATCATGTTCACCTTGTAGCTTTGTCCAATGGTTATAATTTGTTTCATATTATAGGTAATATATATATGTAATGTTGGGAAGTTGCAATGGCATTGGTACAACCTGGAAATTATTGTGCATTTTGTAAATGTTGATCTTTACCATTCATGAAAAGTAAAATTGTTCTAAAAATACAGGTTGCACCCATCAGGAGTGAGCCTAAGATTGAACTATCTCATGATGAGGAAGAGAAACCAAAGGATAATGAAAGCACTGAAGCAGAGAAGGATGAAATTGAAGAAATCGATGCAAGCAAAGAAGGACATGGGTCAACCCCATCTGGTCGAGAAAGCAGGCCTACCACACCCAGCCCAACCAAGACTGCACCGTCAGAGGAACCCTTTGCACCACAGAGGCGCAAGACTACACCATCAGAGGAACCCCCTGTACCACTGAGGCGCCAGTCAACACCAGCAGTACCAACAGGGGGTTCACCATTGCAACAGCCGTGGATGCAGCAGCGCCCGTCACAGATACCAAAAGTGCTGCTTCAGCGCCAGGCGACACCGGCAGCAGAACCCGAACAAGTGTGGTCACCGGCACACCATATCAACGCAGAAAAGAGGAATAAAGATTTCAGGGTGAAGATAGAGCATTCCAGCAGTGAGAAAGAAGATGAGGAGGAAGAAGAAGAAACAAAGAGAAGAGTCAGTGAAGATAGTGGGAAAGATGCCAGGAAGGAGGATGTAGACGCGACCGAGATGGGCACAAAGGATGAAGTTATTGACATCGAAGAGGAAAAGAAGAGTGATGAGCGACAAGAAGGTATCATTTTGGGCTTTATTTCATGAAAGATAAGGTTAGGGTTGCAAGTGGGGTAAGTTTCATGGTAGGGCTAGTGTTTTTCGGGCCATGGATGAAGTTCAAAATTTTGCTACTTTAGGTTATTTACTGTTTGTGACCTATTTTTTTTCTTTTTTCATTGATTATTATTATCAATTTCATTATAAACTGATCAATTCATAGACATACTTACCCTAATTACTTGTGATGTTAAATGCAATCATTAAGAAATATATTACTTATGAGCTTACCGGTACATCAATTTATGTATCAGACTCTACAGTATATTTGACTTTGTATGTATTATTTCTATTATTGATATCTATCTATTTTTAATTTTTATTTGTATTTGAAATCTAATCTCAAGTTTTGGTTGCAATAAAAAAAAAAAATAATAATAATGTGAGATCAGCTCACAGTCTTATATTTGCAAATTCTCTCCAAATCTAGAGCAAGCACCTGCCCAAGAGGACGAAGGGTCATCGGTTGACCCTCCTCCACAGGATGATAAAGCAAGTGGTGCACATTCCAAAAAGACATCCAAGAGGTCATCCGGGGAGCCGAGTCAGCCGAAGCCCTTCAAACCTAACATCCAGTACAACCCTCGGTCCATCTATGCATCATCAGCACGTACCGACAGGTAAAATTACGCATTCTTTTTCTCCAGAAAAAGTAGTCTGATACCACAAATATACATTTTTTAAATATTATTATTATTTATTTGACCAATTAGAAAACATACAATGAATATAAGAACCAGATACCGTAATACATAGAAATTTCATAATACATGCAAACAGCTTTAGAAAAGTTGAGAGGAGAGAGAGAAGGATGCAATCTGCTGGTCAGGGGTGACATAAGCAATTTAAATTGCTATTACTCGAAAGCATGTCACCCCAAAAATATTTTTCATATCTAATTATTGATAATGTTGAATGCATGGACATTAGTAAAGAGCTTATTATGGAAGTGAATGGTTTTCATCTGTACTTCAAATGTTGCTGCCCTCAGATTTGAAGCTAGCATGAAGTGTAGACTCAAACACACCTATAAAAATAACTTCATTCAGAGTATTGATTTGCACTATCCAATATTTCTTTTAACTGGCATGTTTGTATTTATCTCCTGGGTAATGAGTGGCAAATACATAAATGACTAGCCAAATCTATTCCATTATCAAATTTCCTAGATTTCAATGTGATATAGTTTTTATAGTTTTACATACTATATAAATACTTTAATTTTGATTTTTCAGAAAATTCTTATTTGTCAAATATTCAAGAAAAATCAATACAAGTCTGTTTGATCTGTCATGAATGTAAACATATATTAGGTTGCTTTGGCGATCAAACATTATGTTTGATAAACGTGTTTATCTCATTTGTATTTTCCCCCTCTCTTTTTCCTTACCTTTTATATGTGTCTATCTATCTTTTTCTCTTCTGTGTACCTCATATTTGAATCTCTTTCTCTGTTTTCAACGAACCTTCTTGCTCTCTTTTTCTTCCCAGACCAAAGTCCAAATCAGGAAGCAAGACAGGGAAGGGCAAGAAACATAGCCATGGAGACAAACAGAAGAAGGAGTAACTACATCATCTGTGTGTGCTCCAAATGGAGAAAATATGAGATCATGGCTGCGTCTCACGAAACTGTCATAAGTACAAGTTCAGCGACATCCCATTGAAACGCGTGTTAAACTTAATGCACGCATTTCAATGGGATGTTGCTGAACTTGTACTTATGACGGTTATGTGAGACGCAGCCCAGATTGACAATGCATCTGCCTCCGATGTACCTCCAAACAGGGGGAAAGAGATATTGTATAAATTTGTATAAAAATTAGAAATACATTTTTATAAAAGCTATTGATATTTATCACAATGAATTTGTAACAAATTATGAATTAGATATAAAAAGCATGTAGATGCAGAATTTTGGTTTTCAGAACTGGATTGGGAGACTTGTATATCTGTTTCTGCAATAAAGCTGATAAGTAAAAGAAAGATGAAACATATCTGCTATGAGAGGATATCATAAAACAAACGTGTTGTGTATCTATTTATCATAATGTTTGGAGACATTGAATGAGCAGTACAAGGTATACCTATTTTTTGTGTCTGACTCGAAATTATGAGAAATAGATATAGGAATACAAAGACAATTATGCTATTGATAAAGTAGTGATTTGAAAATAAGGAAAAAGAATTTGTAAATCATTCTTCGATTTGCAAAAACATCTGCACTTCAAAGAACATAGTTTTTATATTGAAGCTGATTATTTATTGAAGTTGATATATCTGAAATTGATCAAAATGTGCAATCGGACAAATTAGGGGCAGTATTAATCATGCAATCTGTGAGACCATGCGCATGCTTTTACCAGTGCAATAACAACTGTGTGCAAAATTGAAATTTGCTGTAATTCAGAACTACATATTTATTTTAATTAGTATTTGCAATTGTTTGGAGTAGTGTGGAAGTTTGGACCAGTTATTTTATAAGGATTTGTAATGAATTACTTTTGCAATAGTTCTATCCTATGTGGGCAATCAATCAAAGGGTATTCGTGAAATACACAAGTACGGTGTAGAATACTCTTTTGTTCTTTTTCATGTCTTGTTTGTAGTATACTTTATAAATATGGATTGATTTTCAAACTTATTTTGACTGACTGATCTGCTGCTTTAATATAGTTTTGATATGGATGATCCAATTTGATGCAAGTACATAATGTGTTTAATATGTAAAATGTACCCAAATTATAATTTATTGTTCTTATAAAAAGAAAAGTAATTCAATTCTTATAGCGTTATTGACTTTTGGGAAATATAAAAGAACATATACTGGGGTGTCGGTCAGATCTAAACATATTTTGATACTTTCATAGAATGACTTTTGCATGTGTGCAAGCAGAGTTAATGCTTAATATCAGATATACATGTATATATTTTCGAAATGGTTGTGACTGTGCTTTATGTGAGAAATCATGTGTTGATGACTTGAAAACATGTATATACGGCACCTTGATGTTCTTTTTTCTTGATGGCTAGATTTTGTCCAAATATGAGAGCCATTTCTTTGCCCTTTATATGTAAAGTGAAACCTGTATATAAAGACCGCTCTAGGGAAACATGATAACCGGTCTTTATAGGCAGGTGGTCTATTTATGTACAGTTTTCTTTGATACAGGTTTCACAGAGAAACCATATTCAATTAGGAAAACGAAAAACATGGTCGTTTATAGACAGGTGGTCTTTCTGTACAGGTGAACATTGAAGTAGGTTTGACTGTATTACCAAATATTGTATATGCCACCTTGAACGCATAGTATAAGGATATATGTATATAGATGCATGTACAATGTTTATTTGATAAAGATATTGTATATAGTGTTAATTACAGTGGTGATTCAATTCATACTCATTTTTGTCTATTATATTATCATCTCTTTCATGAGATAGTTTGAGAATTTCGATGTACAATAACTTTGATTACAATAATTTTGATTGGAATTCTAGCCAACTATTTTTGCAGTATGAAGAACAAAGCCAGCGCAGGACTAATTATCATTCTATAAAGGAATGGTAAAAAGGAACAAAAACAAATATCTACTTTTTTCTGCAGGTTTGAATCGATAACTAATACATGGAACAGGCAAAAGTGTGGGTTATTCATTTCATTTCTTGCAATTTTATTCTTTGTATTAGATTGAATTGATGTTTCAGGGTGCTCTATTGAAATCTGAATGCTCTGTGGAATAACTGCACCTTGTCTGGTTATATGTCAGAATTCACATGAAAATTTAAATTTTTCATGAATTTATTATTCCATTAATTTGTGTGTGATATATATGTATCTCTGTATATTTCTCTGTGTCCATGTAGAGGTGTTTTGGTCTAGTGGATAAGTCCCTGGACTGTGAACCAAAAGGTACATGGTTCCAATCCCAGCCTCGACACCAACGTCCTTTGGCAAGACATTAATCTATATTTGCCACACTCCACCCAGGTGAGGTAAAGGGATACTAAACCTGGCAGGAACTTATTCCTTAAAATGCTAGAGCGGCGTAGAGCAACCACGCTAATAATAGTGGATGGCTAGGAGTTTCAAGTCTGGCAGACATTATCGCATATCAAGAACTCACCATTCTTTTTCCTTTTATTATCATTATCTTTATCCAACAATTCGTGCAATTTACTTTTGTCTAACTGGTACAATTAGATATGAAGGATGAATAACATTGCAATGTCATGCCTTCCTACTCTAAATTCATAATAATTGTATGCATGTAGCCAATGAACTTACAATTACATACAGGTCTGAATTCATTTTCATTGTCAATATTTGTAAGCATCCTAAACAACTTTGTGTGATATTTTGAACCTAAATAGTGCAATAAAGTGCCATAGCTCTCCTGCTATCTAACTTTGTGTCATGTCAAGTGTAACTCTTACAATTTTAAGTATAACAAAAAAGGGAGCATAATGAGATTCATTTTATAGATTTTGTATTGTTTAATGCACTTGTAATATAAAATATCTCTTTACACATTGAAAGTTTTAAAATTGATCATCATACATTATAACATTTGTATTCATTTATGATAATTCAATTGGTTTGACAGGAAATTATACATGTAGCTACACATCAATAACTACACTCATCAAATCACCAAGAACATCAAAATTAAGGTTTTAAAAATATATCATTATATCGTTATTATCAACACTATATTTAAGTTAAAAAACTGAGTCATTAAAGCCCCACTGTCCTACTTGTAGCTACTTGCTCCCTCCATATAGAAAACTTCCCCAATCGGTGCCTGTTGGTCCCCCATGATCCTCTTTTCTTATGTTAGTTGAGAGCTGAGTTAATGAGATAGCCACCTGTCTGTGACCTTGCTGTGTGGTCTAATCCTTTCTGGCCCAGTAGTATTGACGGTCTTTAAAAAAATTAAAAGCTTATATTTCTTTCCTCCTAAAGAACTCGGGGTATTATCACTTCTTTGTGACATTGTTCTGGAAATGGCTTATATGATTCCCTGATTTCCAAGCAATGTCATGTCACAAACCAATTAAAAAGCTCTCCACAAATTACAATTAATAAGAGAAGAGGATATGACTTACACCATTATACATTTCGTGGGCAACGCATATATGTGCAATTGGCAAGTATAAATAACATTTACACCTGGGCAAGTGAATCTTAGTGTTGGGCAAGTTACAAAATACTTTGCAGCACTTTCAAAAGAATTGACATCAGCAGAGAGCGAAAAGCTTGCCGTGGCTTTATGCAAACTTTACAACTCTGGCTCCCATCTGACTACATAGTAATGATTACAGTAATGTCACACGTATTAACAAGCATGATTTTTGAAGATTTAATAAAAAATGCAATTAAATTTATAAGTATGATTGATATAGTTGGCCAATCATACATGGCGGCAGCCCGATTCCGTTAGGATCTAATTAAATGACCTTTTAAATATTGATTTTTCAAAAAATGATGAACAAGATCTGCGATTAACAAGGAGAATCATTCATATCATAATCTAAATATATCTCTTGCATTATCAGACAGAAATTGGAGATCAATCAACAAAGATTATACATGTTATTATTATTATTATTATACAGAAATTAGAAACACATTCTTCAATTTGAAATGAAAATACAAATTTTCCCCTGCACTCTCAATCTTGATAGTAGAACTGTGAATATAAAAGTCAACAACAAAGAAAAGAGGTAGAATCCATGTACTTTTACACCTTAAATAATTAACTGAATTTAATTCCTTTTTGTATTGTAAACATGCAAATATAAGGCAATTTAGAGAAAAATCAGACATATTTCACATAAATCTTTGGTAAATTTTCAACAGACAAGATTATTGAAGAGGAACGTTATCAATGTCCTACATGTTGCGGTAAACCACCATGGCTAAAAATTAAATGGAATGAGCGGAACAAACTTCACATTTCTGTATCTCGTATACAAACTGGCAAGTGAGTATGCGTAGGAACATTGTTGCACGTAGATACGTTTAGCTCATCCCATTCGCCATTCATTTATACAGAAAACAGGGGAGTGTTTCACAAAGACTTAGATAATAATAATAATAATATTCTGTGTTTATATAGTGCTCAATACATCGATCCGACGATGTGCCTAAGCGCTTTACAGATATATTATTACCCCGGTCATCGGATTCAGGCTTACCCGCACACAATGTATGCACATTTCCCACTCCCTGGGGAGCATTCCAGTCAGTTGCCATTTTACAAGCGCACACTTGCTCGTTCAACCACATGAACGTTCGCATCCTTCCAGGTACCCATTTAACACCTGGGTGGAGAGTAGCAAGTGTATGTAAATATCTTGCCAAAGGATATTAGTGCTGTGTCGGAATTCGAACCCTCGACCTTCGCATCTCCAGTCAAGCGCCTTAAAGGACAAGTCCACTCGAAAAATAACTTACGTTCATTAAAAGCAGAAAAATCAGACAAACCAATCAAAAAAAGTTTGAGCAAAATCGGATAACTAATAAGAAAGTTATGAATTTTTGAAAAAGTATGTAAAACTATGGAACAATGAGAATCACAACACAAATTGCCAAGATGGTTATCAGTTTGTGACGTCATGTCCTCACAACTTATCAATTGCTTTACATAGTTTAATCCCATTAATTTCCCTTTTTATCCCCTAAAACTTGATTTCCCCATATATTTGCCCAGGTTATATGATTTGTATCATATTGCGTGCATGACATTTCCCAAAAACTTTTATGAATTTTGAAGAACTGATACTATTCTCTGAATATTGTATTTCATAATTATTGATTTTTATATAAATAGTTTATCAAAATTCAATTTTTTATGATTTAACTGGACAAAATTTACTCTTCATTTTTGAATCCACACAAACACATATTACTAACAATCTAACTTGGATGCTGGTGTGAAGAAATAAGATTCTTAGGTTGAAAATAGGAAATTTATATTATCAATATACAGAAAATAATTAGTGGATAGTGAGGACCATACGTCACAGACTCATGAGTGAGTTGCCAATTTGTGTAGTGATTTTCAAAGTTTTTCATGTCATTAAAAATTCATAACTTTCTTATTAGTTATCCGATTTAGCTCAAACTTTTTTTGATTGGTTTGTCTTATTTTTCTGGTTCTATTGAAAGTAAGTTATTTTTCGAGTGGACTTGGGCTTTAAGCCACTCGACCACGACACTCCTACTTTAGACTTTAAGTTGGACGTAACTATGCTACTGGTTGATATCGCCATCATGATCTTTAGATAATATTTTTTCCTTCAACAAATGTAAATTCTGTAGATTTGTGACCATGATTTGTACGTCCCTTGAGAGACCAATACCAGTAAATGGTGAGAACAAACAGTGGCATAAACGACCTGCCATAGTTAAGTCCAATGTTGTTGTTGTTTTACGCCTCTTCTCTTGGGATTTGTTTTTCTTTAAAATTATATTTACCAACTTAAAGTCGATCTTAATCATTGTGAAACACTCCCCTGAAATACTGTGGCGATTTACCATGCCATATGTAAACGGGCCTTTAGAGCTTGCTCAAGTCCCTGAACTTCCTATAATCGATACCATTCTGTGGAGTGCATCTCATTACTTCTCCGTGCTTGCTGTCATCCTCCACCAGCTGGATGAAACCCTCCGCTACCATGGAAACGCTGAAGATAAAACAGTAAAGATTTTTAAAAAGGAAATTCAGAACACAATCAACAGGTATTAAGAAATCAATAAAAACAAGATTATTCATTCAACAAGTTAGGATAAAGGCTTTAATAAATCCCAAAATATAACCCCCTTAGAAAATTATTTATAAACTAGATGGACCTTCAACTGCGCGCAGTCAAAAATGATGCCTCCGCCATGGAGCAATTTATACATAATGAGCCCCATATCCTTTGACATTTGACCTCTTGACCCCACAATCTAATCGGTTCATTGGCTCTGCAAGATACATACATGATCCAAGTTTGAAGGGAATGCATCAATCCGTCCTTGAGATAACGTGATCACAAGCTTTTTTTTTCATACTTAATGAGCCCTGTGACCTTTGACATTTGACCTCGTGACCCCAAAATATAATCAGTTCATTGGCTCTGCAAGATACATACATGATCCAAGTTTGGCGGGAATCCATCAATTGGTTTTTGAGATAATCCGATCAGGAGAACAGGACGTACGTACGGACAACCCGAAAACATAATGCCTCCGGCTTACATGTACTTGGTAGCGGAGGCATAAAAACAAATCAATGTCAAAACATTACGATTAAATTGATATTTTTATCCTTAGAAATGCAATAACTTAATTAAAAGGAAATTGATATAGAATTATATGTATTTTATACAACTTTTTTTTTTACGAATATGATACACAACATATCATTGCATCTATAAATGATTGCTTATGAAAATGCAATACAATTTGTTTAGACAAGAATAATACTTGTAATAACAATTCAATGTCATAAGAATTAAGTGGGTCTGTTTAACCCTCACAATGCTAAGAACATGTGAATTTTTTCATTCGCAAAGATTGTTTTAAGTGGACAATTTTTTTTTTTTTTTTTTTTTTTTGGGGGGGGGGCATATTAGAATACTCACGGAACAGTTTGTAGTTCTGCGCCATAGATGGCCTTTGCTACAGGGTTATGGTTTATCAAACCTCTCATTCCTTCCAGGATCGCAGTCTCACTGAAGCTGGGGCAAAGGCAGTTTAAACGAACATTCTCAGGGTTGAAAACTTTGTCTGCTATCTACAGTATACAAAAAACAAAACAAAAAAGGTTTTTTTTTAATTAAAAAAATGAAAATGTATTCATGTTTTGAAAAAAGACAAATGGTGATAATAACAATACTGAATGGCTTTTCTTTCATGGGACTAAAGTGTAAACCACACATACTTTGAAATTATTCAATATTTCACCGAGTCATGCGACCCTTGTGAAATATTACAGCTATCTAATATCCCTGGCCACTCAGGGTCATTTGATATTCAACAAATACACAGAGTCCAAGAGAATTTCTTGCTATGTATGGGGTAGCTGTTCCATTAGACTACCACATGATGTAATCATTATCATAAGCTTTCATTTGCGAGTACAAAAAACCATGGAATCCTGATGAGAATATCTCAGGAGAATGATATTACTATTATCTAGGGTAAAGGGCAACTTCTTCAAATGTGCAAACACTGAGAGGCTATTTTCATTCTCACTGAATGCCCTTCATTGCCGGGTTGCTTGTTTAAACACTGTGATATACTTGTTTGACAAAGAAATGACCTTTGAGCTTCCAGTAATGCAAGAAACCAGGGAGTGTTTCACAAAGACTAAGATTGACTTTAAGTTGGACTTAACTATGGATATGGCAGGCTGTTTATGCCATAGTTTGCTCTCACCATTTACTGGCATTGGTCTCTCAAAAAAACGTACAAATCGTGGTCACAAATCTACAGAATTTTCATTTTAGTTCATTATTGAAGGAAATTATGTCATCTAAAGATCTTAATTTAGTGACCAGTAGTGAGAGCAACCAGTGGCATGAATGGCCTGCCATAGTTAAGTCCAACCTAAAGTCGATCTTAGTCTTTGTGAAACACCCCCCCCCCCCCCCCCCCCTGGACCCTAACAATAGATATCCAACTATTTTGAACTCTACACTACATATTAAAGTATTGAACTGGAAGCCCGACTGCTGAGAACACAGCATTCCTCCAGAATTTTGGGTACAGGTGAGGGTAAATTAGGTAATACTATTCATATACAGTGCGTCCCAGAAAAAACGAAACCGAGAAGTATCAATATTTTATCATAACTTAATCACAACCATAATTAATGAATGATACATATTTGAAAAGCTTAGAGTCTCCTCTTTCAGTTGATGCTACTCACGTGATGCATATTTCATGCATGAGTGATTAAAAGCAATTTGAAGGAAGGAAACCAAAAAGTATTTTGGCGGGCGGTATCTGAGTTTCAAAAACAAATTCATATTTCTAGAAAGTTCATTTTCTGCTCTTTCATAATGATACCTCAATCAAGAAAAATGAGCCAGTAATAACAAAGTTCTGTTTGTTTAAAGTAGCCCTTACATTTTTTTAATTTTAACAAACGAATTCGTTTTCACTGGGTGCCTGCCGTAGCAAAAAGCAGATTTGACAAAAGACTTAACTCCGTTTCGTTGACAATCACCCATGCATGAAGACTCTCGTCTACGGCTGATTGTCAACGAAACGGAGTTAGGTCTTTTGTTAATTTCGTTTATTGATACGGCAGGCAGCCAGTGAAAACGAATTCGTTAAATCAAATTATGGAAATGCAAGTACTACTTTAAACAAACAGAACTTTGTCATTCCTCACTCATTTTTCCTGATTGAGGTGTCATATGAAAGGGCAGAAACTCAACTTTCTAGAAATGTGAATTTTTCTTTGAAATTCAGATACCGCCCGCCAAATGTCTTTTTGGTTTCCTTCCTTTAAATTGCTTTTAATCACTCATGCGTGAAATATGCATTATCTGAGTAGCATCACATGAAAAAGGAGACTCTAAGCTTTCCAAATATGTATCATTCATTAATTATAGTTGTGATTAAGTTATGATAGAACATCGATACTTCTCGGTTTCGTTTTTTCTGGGACACACTGTATAATTTTGATCATGCACCAGACATTTCTCCACACTAAATACTGTGTGAGCTGTGAGCTAGGGACATTTTTCATACAGGGTGCACAAAGCAAAGGGGTTCTGATCATTATCTGTCTTTGGTAAATGTATGTGCCATGAATGTCTGGGATTGATTTCTTTGGCCTGCATTATTCATTTTTACTTCTTATGGAAATAAATAATGACACAATAACTACAGGGTGTACCAACAACAACAAAATTCAAAATGGAAGTATTATGCTGTCAAATCTACTGAGTACTGACAATACTACAAACATATGCTATAAACCAAACATGTAGCTATAGAGTGTACTTAAATAATTCAATATTGTCTGTTCAGGGCCAGAAGAGCATTAGCTCTGTATTAAAGTATGTGAGTTACGCCCTTCTAGCTCCAAACAGACATTATGTAACAGGAGGCACTGTATGATCTAGTGCCAATACACAACTGTATATGCATTTTTTTTAATGGTTGTGCTTACCGCTAGGGCCCTTGAAAAGCCAAGTACTCCATGCTTAGCAGCAGAATATGCAGGGATAAGGGGCATAGGATACAAACCTGCAAAATACAATGCAGTGACAAAACATACATACCAGGTAAATATATTTCTTTTATTAAAAAAAGAGAATAACAACACCAAAACATTTCACCATCTATAATAATGGTTGATTACTTGAACAAGTGCATGGGGTCTTAAGTTCTTGTTTTAAATGATGAATTTGCCAGGAGAGATTGTTTGACATACTCTTGTTCATATTTGTCCCTTTTCTGAGATAATCTCCCATATACAACCGATAATGCTTGTGTCTTGATTGATAATTTGGTTTGGCCATTTTCGACTGCCTTTCATTATTTCATCTTGGACACCCCTCCCAGAATACTAAGTATTTTAAACTCACTTAATGATTTATTTTTTATTTTTCTATTTACTCTATAGCCACATGCTGTTCTTGATTGTGTTTTCTTTTCTTTCCACATTTTCTTTTTGTAAAATTAATATGCATATTTCTTCCGGGCGATTAAATCCCCAGGCATTAGTTGCTGTTTCTGTCTCATATGTCCCCAAACTCTGTGAACATTATCAGAGTATAGTGTTATTTTCATATTCTCTGTTCCTTAAATTACATACATAATAACCTGCTGACTACTGAATACACTACTGATCCATGTGGCTCATGCAGGCAATACATTATAAATGAAGAAATAAATAAGGAAGCACCAAACTATATAAATATTATAATGCGTACCAGCCATGGATGCTATGTTGATGACAATACCTCCCCGTCCTCCATTATTCTTATCCATGTACTGCTTGGCAAGAAAGGTACCTCGCATTACAGCTACCTGCACAACAACAACAATTATGGCATAATTATCAGATAACCAAAATGATAATAATGATGATAATGAAAATGATAATAATAATATTGATAATGATATTATTAATAATAATAATGATAATAATAACAACAACAGTAGTGCATATATATGTATTTTGATGTACTTTATAAGTATAATTATAAAACTTGCAAAATAAAGGAAGGTGATATGGCACAGTGCTACATGAATGACATAATTAAATAATTATCTGGTACAAATGTCAAATCATATTAATGCATAACTGACACTAAAATGACATTTTAAAAAAAACAGAACGAATGGTAAATTACTCTCGAGAACAGAATATCTAAGAGATTAATGTTCAAAAGTGGAGCTTACCAAGTCTACATCAACTGTTTTCTCCCAGTCTCTCTCATCTCCTATACCTGCATTGTTACACACAATATCTATACCCTTATAGTGCTCGAGGGTCTTAGAGAAAGCATCTGTATATTTACAAAAATAAAAGGGAAAAAATATTGCTCAAGTATTGTAAAATTATTACAAACTAAAATTCGACCTACCCCCTAGCCCATAAGAGACCCATCTCCCATTCTTATTAATCGTAATTGCCGTAATATTGTGTTTTAAGTCATTGAATAACATGTACCTTGTTCATGCTCTCCTTAAAATCAAATACCAATGGTTTAGTTCTCATGGCATAGAAAAATGTTCATATACAGTGCGTCTCAGAAAAAATAAAACCAAGAAATATTGATGTTTTATCATAACTTAATCACAATTATAATTAATAAATGACACATATTTGTAAAGCTACGATCCTCCTCTTTCATTTGATGCAACTCATATGATGCATATTTCAGGCATGAATGATTAAAAACAATTTGAAGAGAGATGAATTTCAAAGAGAAAATCACATTTCTAGAAAGTTCATTTTCTGACCTTTCATATGACACCTATAATTAGTTTTCACTTGCTGCCTGCCGTAGCAACAAACAGAGTTGACAAAAGACTTAACTCCGTTTCGTTTTGATGATCAGCAATGCAAGTCTTTCGTCTACTTTGAGCATGGCTGATGGTCAACGAAACGGAGTTAAGTCCTTTGTCAACTATGTTTGTTGCTATGGCAGGCAGCCAGTGAAAACAAATCTGTTTAATCAAATTATGTGTCATTTATTAATTATAATTGTGATTACGTTATGATAAAACATAAATAATTTTTGGTTTCTTTTTTTCTGGGACGCACTATATATATATATATGTGTCAAAGAAATTGATATTTTGACTCTGTATTCATAATTTTTGCATATATGGTAGTTCCATGACTACAGTTTTTTATTCTTTATTTTCTATTACAGTGTACTCGATAATTACAAACAATTCCAACAATACAATTACCTTTTATAAATGTAATGCTTCCTGGGAGAAATTTCAATAGTTTAAACATATTTGTGGCTTACACCCAGTAAATAAAGATCGATCAATAAGTCAGAATGAATCAGGAGAGCTTGGGTATTTGTTTCTAGTTCATCGTGACTGTGCTGTGGACCAGTGATGGCCTGGTGGTAGAGTCGCTGCCCGGCACGCAGTAGATGGCAGGTTCAAATCCCACTAGTTTCAATATTTTTTTCTGACTTGTTTTTCAATTACAGATCGATCAATTGATCTTATTTACGGGTGTGAGCCACAAATATGTTTAAACTATTAAAATACAATTACCGCTCTACTATAAATATAGATCCATATTAGCATAGTCTGTGGCATAAAAGACAACTGCACAGCAATTAGGTAATTCACAATAGTGTTAGAATATGTAGCAGGTGCAGTAAAAAAATAATCAATGCACAAAGTGACTTATATTCCTTAATACTATTTAAAGGAACAAAGAATATGTTCATACTAAAAGTATATGAGGGAATGCCCTTCTGGTTCTCAACAGGCAATAGAATACTTTATTTTCTTCTAATGGCAAGCAAGAATTTTACCTTCTAGCTGGTTCTTTGAAGATACATCACATTGAAAGAAGCGGACTTTATCCTTCCCGTATTTCTCGTTTAGCTCAGTTTCTGTGGCTTTCCCCTTTGCAGCATTGAAATCAACAATACCAATTCCCTGTTTAAATCAACCAAAGAATCAATTAGTCAATTAATTATATATCTATTCCAATTTATCCTATCCTGGAATGTATATATTTCTTTATAAAAACTGCAGATATGACTTTATCTGTGTGAATCATTTAGAAATTAGTGTTATAAAATACAATATAAAAACAGACAAATAAATCATTCAATCATTAATAACATTCTGTATAATTGTCTGTATAATTGTGTTCATCTTGTTTTGACTTGATTTATAGTTTTTTTGTTTAAATTGATTCTTGATCTATTTGTTTCCATGAGTACTGGTACCATTACCACCATCATCATCATTAATATCTTACAATATAAAGTATACATCAAAAGAACCATTACAAGGAATAATACAATGTAACACAAGTAAAATAACATGAAATCAAGGAAAAGGGAAAAGACAACAATGAAGGGGTGTGAATTATATGAGAGAGACAGAGATAGACACAGAGAGAGAGAGAGAGAGAGAGAGAGAGAAAAGGGAAGGGAGAGAGGAAAGAGAGAGATAGATAGACAGAGACAGACACAGAGAGAGACGGAGACGGACAGAAAGAGAGACAGAGATAGACAGAGTGGGGGAGGGGGATAATAAGTCTGCAACCTGTAAATTGTTATGAGCAATGTAAAAGATATCCTACACTGTACATGGCAGGCAATGCCAATGCCAAGACATTGACTGGACTAGACTCTTTTTTGTTTAAGATTCTTAAAGGTACTATGTCCCTTTTGCAGCCTACCACAAATGCTGTAGAACTTTGCAGGAATTATGAATATGTCATGTATGTCCTATCTGTGAAATTTAAACGTTAGCAGTGTCCTCATATTCAAATTATGCAAGGAAACCCGTTTACTTGCTAGACTTCACCGTCAGACACTATTGAGTGACTGACTGGCTTTTTTTCTTCTTTGGTAATAACATACATGAAAAGAGTTGTAAAGGATACATGAGCATTTGTCTACATCACTAACCCACTTCTTGTGATGGCCAAGATTAAACTGATTGAATCTTTGCGCAGCATAAAACGTATGACCATTCGGTACAATTGTCTGAAAATCAAGACTATTACTTTTAGGCTCTATAGCCCTAAAGTCGATTTGACAACTAATAGTCGTTATTTTCCCACTTGAAGACATTTTCAAGCCCCACCTTTTTTAGGGAAGTTCTAAATTAGTATTATCTTTCAAATGCAGTTGGAATTTAACTTTTTCATTTGTTGGGCCTGCAAATGGGACATAGTACCTTTAAGTTCAATTCAAAGGAAGGTGTTTTCCTGCATGCATAGTTGTATGCCTAATTATCTCCTGAGAGGGTACAAAGTTCTATACCCAGCAGGTATAGTCAAGTTCTATCTTTTAAACAAATATCATATATATATATTCTGAAGCCCGTATCCCTATATAGATCACTAGATCCATCAAACCAGGCAAACAAATCTTTCTGAGGTTATACAGACCTTATAGGACCTATACATTTTCAGTTCACAAATTTATATATAGCGTATAGGTATAGCGTTTTTTCAAAATCTAGCGCGTACGTCGTGCGTGAGAGCATTTCCAGACCCTCGAAAAGCGTGATGTCACGCCTAATGCGTGATACTTGGTAGCTCTGAAAACCTATCTATAAAGACCATGCACCAAAGAGAAACAGAAAATGTGACCACTGTAAACAAGTAGCCTTTCTAAAACAGGTTCTACAACATACTTTTTTTTCTTCTCACGGGAGACAAAAATACATGGCCACTTTATACAGGTGGTCTTTGAAGAGAGGTGCCATTAAGACAGATTTGACTGTATATTCATTAATACCTACTGAAACTATTAATGGAGTCTATATATTGGAGCTATAAAAAAAATATATTAACTCACCCTAGCACTCCTCTTGAGTAGTTCCTCTGTAAAGGCCTTGCCGAACCCCTCAGCAGCACCAGTAATAAGAGCAACAGCACCTTGGATCTTCATCTTGATTTTAGACTATGAAAAACAAGACAATGAGGAATTCCTTCAGCTTAAAAACTTAAGAGAACATATGACTATGCATGCCTATATGCCTTCCCCATAGAGGGGGTCAGTCTCAGTGGAACAACCATCAATATCAGAGACTGAAGCTTTCGGTCTAGACTATGCCATACTGCTTAATACTCGGCCTCCCGTACACTCCGGGAACGGAGGGACCGCTTTCATGTTCCCAAAATGTCCGGTAAAGGGGTACTTTTCGCGCAGCAAAGTCCGGCTTATAACACACACAAAAATCGGCCCGTCATGACACACCAGACTGAGGGGGTTGTTTTTAAAAGGAGGGAACATGCATTTCCTAAATAACACCGAGTGGGAGACGGCCGGTGGCCGAGGATTAATACATTGCAATCAGGCGCGCCGGAAGCAGTTTGGGATTGGGGGGGGGGGGGGGCAAACATCCCAGGGGGCTCACATTCCAGGGGCAGTGACGTAATGAGAAACAAGTTCGGAAGGTGGGGGGGGGGGGCAGACGAAAAATCTGCATCACCACCAGTCTTACACGTTACATGCAGGTCCCGCGGAACGTTTTTCAAAGTGGAGTATTATCGATCAGGTAGAGCGTGAATTGCCGTGGGGTCCAGGGCATGAGCTAGCCTCGGTAGGGGGTCAAGGGGCTGAGCTCCCGGAAGCTCAGGGGTTTTAGGTATTTAATTACGGTTAGATGAGCATCCAGGGGCCCTCTGTAAGGCAATTGACGTGTTCGAAGGGGGGGGGAGAGCCCCCAGAAGCTCAGAGGTTTTAATATTTAACTACGGTCAGATATGAGCATCCGGGGGCCGCCTTAAAGCCCTTGGTGGGGTCCAGGGAGCAGAGCCCCCGGAAGCTTAGGGGTTTTAGGTATTTAATTACGGTCAGATGAGCATCCAGGGGCCCGCCTTAGAGCCTTTGTTGGGGTCCAGGGGGCAGAGCCCCTGGAAGCTTGGGGGTTTTAATTACGGTCAGATGAGCATTTTGAATACCTTATTTGTGACATTGGCAGGTCAATTATTTTTTTCTCTGTCTTTCTTTCTTTTTCTCTTTAACATACTTTTTCAAAAAGGGGGGGGGGGGCTTGAGCCCAGCCACTTTGCAGACCATGACATAAAGGCTTCTAAATAAGCGTTTTTCGCCTGTCTGTAATTTGGGAATTTCTTATTTTCCAACAAACGCATAAAAAGGTATGACTTACAAAAAAAATGGAGAAAAAATGCCGGAAAATCATGTCACAACATCAACATTTGTAAAGCACTTGTTTCGAATTAGAAATACATCACCCCCCCCCCCCCCCCATCAGTACGCCAGCGTTCAGGGGCTCATGTGTTCTCACCCCTATAACAAAAAAAACGGACACGCTTTCCCATTCTCGCACAATATGTCCACGATATGCGCGTATCGCTATTATAGAGACCTCCATTGATAAATACCGTATAGGTGGCATGCGCAATGTTTATAAAATGTAATTCCTGTGAACTTTCCTTTTTCTTTGAATGGAATTGTATATGTGATTTAATTCAGGTTTTTATTATTGTTACGTTCTTTTGGATTAAAAATACAAACCATGTTTACTCCTTTACTGTTTTTTTTTTTTTTGAGGGGGGGGGCGTTTTGGGGGGCAAAAATGCGTTTTGCCCCTCCCCCCCCCCACTTTTTTGACTGGGGGGGGGGGCAACTGCCCCCCTGCCCCCCCCCCCCCCCCCCCACTTCCGGCGCCTATGATTGCAATGTTAAGATTTGAAAAGGTTCGTTTGCACACAAACAGTATTTATAATTTTGATTTTTATCATCATTTGGTATTCATAATTAAGATTATGTATTTTTGTTTCCAAATTCCCAGGATGTGTGTCCGGCCCCCCCACTCAGTGTTATTTAGGGTACGCATATGCTTGTTCCCTCTTTTTGAAGCACCCCCTATCTGAGGAATGCCAACATTTCCGAACCCCCCTTTCGCTGGCTTTTTCGCGGGGTTTTCCTGCCTTGGAGACCCCCCTAAATCATGAAAATGCTCAATGTACCCCCCTAAATTCAGAATAATTTCTCAGGAGTCCAAAGAGATGAGAGAAAAAAAAAAAAAACACCCCTTTTTAAAGAAATCTCCGGGTGAAAAGTTAATACACCCCTTTTTTTACAATTCTCGGGCCGGACTTTGTCGCACGAAAAGTACCCCTTTACCGGACATTTTGGTAACACGCATGG